>JAMWET010004063.1:0-52500 GCA_024036415.1 Prochilodus magdalenae | reverse complement strand
GCTGTAGAGTAGAGAAGTTCTGAGCTAGGGCTGAGGTGAGGTAAGGGCGTTTCTCACTATTATCATCTTCACTGCGACCGCTTTAACCGACTACGATGTTCACTGATCGCTGGATTCTACTAATGATGGGGGTTAGTCGACTAAAGCAGGCGACTGCCTCACTTTATACGGACTGTGTTTGGGCACTAACGGGCTGATGGTTCCCAGAATTATTGAGGGTTTAGTAAACACTATAGAACAGTGCTAGGTGAGCTGTAACTGCTGTTATATATACCCTACGTATGTCTGGGTATTCATAACTGTCCCAAGACGAACTTCACAGGAGAGAGCAAACAGCTGGTTTAACAATAATGTAAGTCAATAGAACCAGACCTTCTACCGAGCAGTTTTGGACCATTTCTGTGGGTCCATCCATCACAAAATTCATACACAGTGTAAACAGCAGAGCATGTGTTCAAGTGATGCACAAAAGTCAAAACCTACATACATAAAGATACACGTTTTCACTGGTATATGATCCATAGGCTGTAATATCTGTAGACTGTAACTGTAGTCAAATGCCCTGCTGCGTAATTGTTCTAATGCCACGTTTAAAACAGCCTCCATAGAAGCCGAAAACTTACAGTCGAACTCAGCAGCTGCACCCAACACACAGACACAAGGAGCTTTAACCCCTATTTAAACACTCTACACACAGAGAGAGAATTTAAAATAGATATATGAGTCTGTGTTCAGTAATTTTATATATGTATGTATTCAGGTTAGTACTCACATCAAGTTGCTTCACCAGCTCTGTCGTTACAGTGGTTTGCTTTCGAGATTTTTGGGCAGGACCACTAGAACACCACACACCCACACCAGAAGATCTGAATTTACTTTTGTTTTCTGCCTTTTACCTCGTGTATAAATTATATGATGAGTGGGCCAAAAAAAATGGCCCCTGGTCTGGCTCCATTGACATTAACAGTGAAGTTTGTTTATAATATGTTTATGTCTAAGAGACTGTACATATCAGAGGACTTCTACTCAGAGCCTCCCGTCTTTGTATGTTCTGTATTGTGTGTATTTTGAATTGATTTAGTATGTAAGCATTTTCATGCATAAATCGACAAATTGTCGCGCCAAGAGGACGAACCAGACGTGCACTGGAGTCAGCCAGTTTATTTGGGAGACAGTCAAGTCCTCATGGCCAGGCCAGAGCAAGACTCAAAAGGGAAGTCCAAAAATCTGAACCAGAAAAACAGCCCAAATGGTCCAAAACCAACCAGGCGGCGAACTAGACAAAAGGAAGGCGAAAGGTCAAAACAAGGGTCAAGAACATGTAGCAATTAGAAACAGGAAGTAGGAACGCTCGATAGATGCAGTACCTCACACTGAGCGAATGAAACAGAGTGCTATATACACGGACAGGTGATGGAGAACAGGTGATCGCTATTAAAACTCTGGGGAGGGAGCCTGCGTGGCCCTGACCTCACTGAGCAGAGCATTCTGGGGATTGGAGTTCAGAGAGGGGAGGGAGCCTGCGTGGCCCTGACCTCACTGAGCAGAGCATCCTGGGGTTTGGAGTTCAGAGAGGGGAGGGAGCCTTTGTGGCCCTGACGTCACTGAGTGGAGCATTCTGGGGATTGGAGTTCAGAGAGGGGAGGGAGCCTGTGTGGCCCTGACGTCACTGAGCGGAGCATTCTGGGGTTTGGAGTTCAGAGAGGGGAGGGAGCCTGCGTGGCCCTGACGTCACTGAGCGGAGCATTCTGGGGTTTGGAGTTCAGAGAGGGGAGGGAGCCTGCGTGGCCCTGACGTCACTGAGCGGAGCATTCTGGGGATTGGAGTTCAGAGGGGAGGGAGCCTGCGTGGCCCTGACGTCATTGAGTGGAGCATTCTGGGGATTGGAGTTCAGAGAGGGGAGGGAGCCTGCATGGCCCTGACGTCACTGAGTGGAGCATTCTGGGGTTTGGAGTTCAGAGAGGGGAGGGAGCCTGCGTGGCCCTGACGTCACTGAGCGGAGCATTCTGGGGTTTGGAGTTCAGAGAGGATAGGGAGCCTCTGTCAGGGAGCCTATGTCACTGAGGATAGGGAGCCTCTGTCAGGGAGCCTATGTCACTGAGCGGAGCATTCTGGGGATTGGAGTTCTAAGGAGCGAGAAAGCCCGAAGAGGAACCCAGAAGCGTGACTCAAATAAACCTGAAACTGAAATATTTTGGAGATACGGAGACATCACATAACATACAACAAATAGATGCAAACAAACTTGCAGTAAAAAGATTTTTTGCTCTCACGGAAACAGACTTTGTGAACAATTTATATGTGTTTACTATAAACATTATAATGTGTGTTTATGATATCCATACGCAGTACATACAACTGTCAAGATAAGTAAACTGTAGCAGCTGTGGCTAAAATAAGGTTCCGCCTACCGACTAAAAGTCTTTGGCCATGTTTGAAACAGCAAACTTCATAATGCATGACGTACTGTTCTACTACACTGGCCCAGAAGTACGCAAACAGTGCTGTAGGCCTTTTCAAGCTTAGCCTTTGTGTTCTGACAGTTGAAATTTAGGGGTATAAATGTTGTGTGTGTTTTTTATACAGGAAAACTGGAAAGTCTTCACACCCCATTTACCTTCTCCATGTTTTATTGTGTTACAGGCTCGTTCTACAATAGATTGAGTTCCTTCTTTGCCCCAATCATCTACACACAATTGGCAATAATGATGAAGTGAAAACTTCATATTAAAGCTTTTGAAGCTGTTTAGAAATTAGGAAGTTTTATTTCACTGAGAGAAATCGTTTATTTAGGGGTTACATATCTGTACATGCACTTAGCCTAATAATTGGTGGATGCGTCTTTGAAAGGCAGTTACAGGGCTCTTGAAAAAGAGGCTACGAGCTTGGCACACTTGTTCTGGATGTTTTTGCCCATCCCCCTTGGCATATCTTATTAAGCTCTGTCAGGTTTGATGGGGAGTGTTGGTACACAGCTATTTTTAGCTCCTTCCACAGATGATCATTTGGATTTATGTCTGGGCTCTGGCTGGGCCAGACTATCTCAGAAGCCACTTCATTGGCTGTTTGCTTTGGGTCATTTCCATGTTGGAAGATGATTTAATTTTCCAAAATGGCAATGACGGGTAAGCCTGGTCCTGCTGCTGAAAAACATGATCCTGCCAACGCCATGTTTCACTGTAGGGATGGCATGAACCAGGTGATGTGCAGTGCCTGCTTTTCTCCAGATGTGACGCTCAGTATTCAGACTAAAAACTAAAGTTTTAGTTTCATCAGACCAGAAAATCTTATTTTTCATTGTTTGAGAGTCCTCTAGGTGACTTTTGGCGAACTCCAAGCAGGCTGCCATATGCCTTTTACTAAGGCATGGCTTCCATCTGGCCACTCTACCATACAGGAGTGATTTGTCCAGTATTTGGGATCTGTAAAGCTGCAGCAACCCTGCTCGTGATCTATGCCTCGACCTATTTCTGAGATCTGGAGATAATTCCTTTGATGCCATGGCTTGGAGTTTGCTCTGGCATGCACTGTGTACAGACCATGTATAGGCGGGTGTTGGCAATCCCCAGTCATGCCCAATCAAATGAATTTACCACAGACTCCAATTAAGTTGTGGAAACCTCTCAAGCATCTCTTCTTTACTTCTGTGAGAGTCCTGTACTGCTGCCAAAATTCTTTGGCAAGCCTCATATTTATTTTGCATTCCTGTTTCCCCTAGTTGACAGTTCCCTAGCTTGGTCACAGCTAATTACGTCAGTAAAGCTGTGACCCTGTATTCACTGGTACACTGTGTCATTAAAAGAGTCACAAAGCTGTAAATACCTTTTTGGTCAAACATCTCAGATCTACATCATAGCTCAGTCTACATCATAGCTCAGTCCAAATTTGAACTCACATAGACCACATATCAGTGATCAGAACACAGATCAGTATAGATTACACATCACTGAAAATTCCAGTTCAATCTAGATTATGCTCCAGGTGGCCCTCAGTCTAACGATAGTTCAATCTAGATTACAATTACATTAAGTGAGCCGTGTGTTAGGATCAGAGGAAACATTTAAAATAGGCACTCTACCTGAAACTCCAAATCCACTCCAATTACAGCCCAATCTGTATTACAGCTTAGTATAGAGTACTGTTCAATCCGGGTAATCGCTATGCTTGGGATATAGCTCAGTCTATATTACAGGATAATCTGGATAACATTTTAGTCTAGAATCAGCTTCATCTGTATTACCGATCAATGAACGTTACAGCTCAGTCTGGATTACAGTTTAGTCTCAGTTTCAGTTTGGTGAAGACTACAGATCAAACTTCATTACAGCTCAGCATATATCACTGTCTAATCTAGATTACAGGTCTATCAAAAGTGCACCTTAATCTGGGTGGCAGCTCACTCTAGAAGAATGGCATTTTGGTTTACAGCGCAATCTCAATTTTAGCATCCTACACATCTCTGCTTCACGCAAGAACTCTTTTTGAGACTCTACAGTTTTCAGAGGTAGTGCAACATGTACACAGGAAGTGGTTATTACAGTTACCCAGCTCTGTTTAGGGTCCAAACAGAAATTTTCCATCTCCGCTAGTGGCTTCCAGTCATCAGTAGATGTCATGGTGCCAACAAGATGTGAAACCCAGCGCAGGGAAGTCTCAGTGTTGTGAGCTGCTATCTCAATCTGAAAGGGTGCCAATCCTGCAACACCCAATAGATGAACATTTATTGATCCGCCTCTGTCCCTTTAGTTGCTCCGTAGTTCCCTCATGGACCAGAAATTCAGTTCTGTTTGGCGGTTGCTTTTCAGCTCATACCCTCTTGTGTGCGTCAAATTTGACTGAAACCACACATTGACATGTATACCCCCGAACCTGTGTCTGATTGAAGATGCCGTTAAGCTTGTGTGTTTAAGAGTGGACTCTAACTATTAAACTTCTCCACTGGTTGACTATCTCTCCGAGCCCTGCTCTCTTACCAGAGCCTTCTGTTTCTAGGACCCACCGCTCTAGCACTCCCAGAGTTCTAACTCTTCCTAACTAGCATACTGCATATGACTTCTTCCGTTTATTTGAAATCTAACCTCCTATAAAAAGGCAGCTTTAATTAGCAATCTAAAGGAATTAAAAAAAGGAATGATGACTAAGGTAATGGCCTTATTATTTTACCATGGCTATGGACAAAGAAATCTCTCAAACCCTGAAGAAGGCTGAATCGAGAGATGCGTTATGAAGAGTTGGATTTGATGCTATTTATAAAACAGAGTCACAAGTTGCCAAATTACCAAAAATCCTTCTGTTCTGGAATACTCGTTGACTCTAATGCTGCTCACACAGGGTCACATAGCATAGAGATCTTCCTGTGTGTTCATGCATCCCCGTAGACGTCCGGCTGCAGCATGAACGTAAGTGTTAACCTACTTACCTATGTGGTTCACGTGCTACTGGAGGCTTCCTCTAGAGGACAGAACACTGTTCATCCGCCATTTTGGATCTGGATTTGTTTCCATTTGGACAATTAAACTACCACTGATCTCTCGCTAGCTGCTCTGACAAACATATCCGTCACTGTGCTGCAGCAAGGACATGTTTTTACTGTCACTTTAGTGCCTACACTGTCCCTAGCGAGGACTAGGGTTGCCACCCATTCCGTAAAATACTGAATCGTCCTTTATATGGCAATTAAATGTTGTGGGACGCGATTTGTTCCGTATTTCCGTAAATGTCCGTAAATTTGTTCCGTATTTCCGTAAATGTCCGTAAATTTGTTCCGTATTTCTGTAAATGTCCGTAAATTTGTTCCGTATTTCTGGAAATGTCCGTAAATTTGTTCCGTATTTCTGTAAATGTCCGTAAATTTGTTCCGTATTTCTGGAAATGTCCGTAAATTTGTTCCGTATTTCTGTAAATGTCCGTAAATTTGTTCCGTATTTCCGTAAATGTCTATAAATTTGTCCGGTATTTCTGTAAATGTATGTAAATTTGTTCTGTATTTCCGTAAATTTGTTCCGTTTTTCTGTAAATGTCCGTAAATTTGTTCTATATTTCCGTAAATTTCTTCCGTATTTCTGTAAAGGTCATGAACTGGAAAGCTGGGTTTTCCACTGAGAACATTATTCACGTGTTTATGAAGTCTCGGCAGAGCAAAAGGACGTGTGAATTATTCCAGTTTCACGCTCAGCCATGCATGGGGTGTCCAGACTGTCCTCGGTCCAGCACCTGGACGGACAATTATTAATCCTGGATGGACAATTATTAAACCTCTTTTTTCAGGATGAAATATTTAAAACGTTTACTTGCAAACAATATTGTGTGCCATTGTCTCACGTCCATGTCAAAAGACATGCTTTGCATTGGTCTACCAAGGTTGTGTGACATCATGACTTCACAGGTCAGCCTTTTAAATGCTAGTCAATTAGTAAGCTCCTGTCTGACTCTGACAAATGCCATCCATTCCACTCAGTTAGGTGAGTTTGTGATTTTAATTCTGTTCTACTTTCATGCCCTTGGCAGATGGCTGCAAGTCGGAGGTCTACATGCCATTGGGACGACTCCCCTTAACCTCCTGAGACCCCTTGCTTGGTGTGCAATTTTAATTTCTCCTAGCTATTTGTGATTAGTAGGACCTAACAGGTATAAAAACTAAACTTTGTCTTTGTACAGGTTGTCAACATGCAAAGAAGCAGAGATGTCCTCATATGAGGACGATGGGGTCTCCACGATGGGGTCTCCACCACGTCAGCATCACCAAGGACGGCAATGATGTCATGCCAGACTGTCATGGAGTGACTCAGAATGGCAGCAGGTCGTCTTCAGTGACGAGTCCTGCATTTGTCTTGGTGGAGACGCCCAACGAATCCGTGTGTGAAGGCACCGTGGTCAGTGCCAGGATGTTTGTTGTCCATCATGTTGCCATAAGAACTAAGAGTCTCTCCATGTTTCCTGTATTGTACAGAAGGTATTAGCAGAAGGCCAGCGTCTGTAGATCTAAGATGACGAGCTGGAACATAAACAGAGAGAGGTTCTGTAATGTAAGCAGGTTCTAGATTATTTAGAGCCTTATAGACCAGCAGCAGAACTTTAAAGTCTGTTCTAATAGATACAGGTAGCTGGGTCAGCTCTTTCAGAACAGGAGTGATAGGAGCTCTGTGTTTAGAACAGGAGTGATAGGAGCTCCGTGTTTAGAACAGGAGTGATAGGAGCTCCGTGTTTAGAACAGGAGTGATAGGAGCTCCGTGTTTAGGACAGGAGTGATAGGAGCTCCGTGTTTAGAACAGGAGTGATAGGAGCTCCGTGTTTAGGACAGGAGTGATAGGAGCTCCGTGTTTAGAACAGGAGTGATAGGAGCTCCGTGTTTAGGACAGGAGTGATAGGAGCTCCGTGTTTAGAACAGGAGTGATAGGAGCTCCGTGTTTAGAACAGGAGTGATAGGAGCTCCGTGTTTAGAGCAGGAGTGATAGGAGCTCCGTGTTTAGAACAGGAGTGATAGGAGCTCTGTGTTTAGAACAGGAGTGATAGGAGCTCCGTGTTTAGAACAGGAGTGATAGGAGCTCCGTGTTTAGAACAGGAGTGATAGGAGCTCCGTGTTTAGAACAGGAGTGATAGGAGCTCCGTGTTTAGAACAGGAGTGATAGGAGCTCCGTGTTTAGAACAGGAGTGATAGGAGCTCCGTGTTTAGAACAGGAGTGATAGGAGCTCTATGTTTAGGTTCTCTAGTAAGGAGAAATCCAGTAAGGAGAACATTACAGTAACCAGTTCTGGTTGTCACAAGCACACAATTGTGTTTCTCTGCATCACTCTGAGACAAAGAAGACCGAACTTTAGTGATACAGTATCTCTCAAATAATAAAAAGACATTTTAGTGACTGAGTCTAAGACCACGCCCAGGTTTCCTACTTCTTTTTCATATTAGTAGCTAAAGAACCGGGTCTGTCATAAAGCACTGTTCTCTGAGTTTCAGTACCGAGAATCAATATGTCAGGTTTTTCTTCATTCAGTTGTTAAAGATTCTGAGACTCCACTGAGAAATATGTGACACAAGTCTTTCTACCGAGTCTGGATTACCGAGAGGAATGGAGATGTAGAACTGCGTATCATCAGCGTAGCTATAAAAGTTTACATCATGTTTCCTGATGACATCACCCAGAGGAAACATGTACAAAGAGAACAGCAGAGGCCCTAAAACAGACCCCTGTGGTTCGCCACAAGAAATACTAAAAATGCTAAGTCTATAAATTTATATAGAGACAGATATATCTACCCTCCCACCCATACAGGACATCTACAACAAGAGATGTCTGAGGAAAACAGTCAACATATCCTCAGACCCCACACACCCCAGCCATCCCCTGTTCCAACATCCGAGCCAGAACCACCAGGATCAGGAACAGCTTTTACCCTAGAGCTGCCAAACTGGTCACACCAGCAGCGCCTAACAGAACACCACTAAAGACTGCTACTGATTTCTAGTTCCACTACCTCACAGGACTGTTTGCACCGCACTTTAACTCAACCTGTATACTTGAACACCCAGCTGTGTTTTTATTTTTATTTTGTTCTTATTTATCTATATTTATTTATCTATACTGAACACCTGTGCTAGGCAATTTGGCTGTTACCTGAACATTACGCTGCTGTTCTCCCACCTGCACTGTACACTTTATGTATCCATACTGTTTGCAACCACACACTTACTGATACTGCGCTACTCTTTGCACATGTCCTGTACACATACTGTACTGGTTGCACACATTGTTTTTGTTTATTTGTCTTTGCACTACACTATTTATATATGTATATATGTATGTATATATGTATATAGATATACATACATACATGAAGAATTTGAAGAATGTATATATATATGGAAAAGGAGCCTGACCGTGTTTCGTTATACTGTACAACCCTGAAGTTGAACTGAGTTGAGATATATATATATACTGTATATATATATATATATATATATATATATATATATATATATATATACTGTATATCTAATCGAGCATCCAAGAAATGTCTGCTTCGTCAGTTTGGAACTGTAGATATGAGAGCAACATTACAGGCCATAACTAGCACTCAATAGTCACCTAAATCAGAACTCTAAAATCCCACCCAAAACCGGTTTAAACCATAGGTCATGCGTCAGCACGGTTTATAACTCTATAACTCACCATGAACTCTAAAATCTGTAAACCACGTATCTGAAGATGTCCTAAGCACCACCCAACTTCCTTTTGCAAGCAATGTACTTTCTGTTCTTTTTTATGATAAATAGATCATTTCCTGTCAGTCTCTGTCATGGGAAATCCAACAGGATCTTTAGTTCTAATGTTTTTGGGGTTCATCATTCATTCCTGTCATCACCTGTGAGTGCTGGAATTCTTGTAGACCTCTCCAGCAGAGCCCAACCCATCTTTGTGTGCATGCAAATAATTGACTTAAATGGTGTTCACATACTTTTTGTTATATTTATGAAGATGCAGTTACAGAAAAAGATCTGGTTGTGTTTGTTAGCAACTCTAGCTTCAGCTTCATAGCTCCAGTTTAAAACTACCTGAAGCCTATATATATATATATATATATATATATATATATATATATATATATATATATATAATCAAAATATATCTATCTATCTTCATATACATGAAAGATTCAAGATGCATTATTTCCTCAGTTCACAAGATGGAGCTAATAAGTCATTTCCCCCCTTCAAAGAACAGACAGATACACTTGCTTGGGCGTATACCCCTTATTCACATGAGCTGTTTTTGGTGGTTCAGCTTCGCTGCGTACTATAGAGCGATTTATGGGTGGTATGTAAATAAACAGCTGTCAGGTGGGTATTAGCAACGTTAGCAGTGAAAGAAGGAAGCTCACATGTATGTACCGTCTCATCAGAACGCATTGGAGTATCGGGGGCAGTTCTTTTGATGTTGGTATACATCGGAGACGTTTGGGCTTGAGATCAAAAGCTGATTATGAGACAATAAACCACAATTTTGGCTTTTATTTTTTTATTGATAGTAGATGTGTTAAACAAATGAGAGCATGGGGTTTTTGTTTGAAGTCAGCTAAGCCAGCAAAACTATAGGACCATGAGACTGACAGGTGCTTCCTGTTGCCCATAAATGTGCTCTGTTAACAGTCTTTAACAGTCACTAGCTCTGAATGTCAGCGCTCGGTTTGAGGTTCTCTGGGTTTCACCTGTGAGGACTTTTGGTAAACCAACAGACAACAAATCACAAACACAAAATATCAATACTGAAAAAGACATAAACCACTGGCGTACTAACAACCAGACACCGGACAGCAGAGGCGTCAGTGGGACGTTATCTTTGGGTGGTTAATTAAATTATTTGGGTGGGCAACAACAACATGTTGCTCAAGTTACTATAGGAGATGTAAACAAGAGTGTGGTTAATATTGGGAGGGGGAGACAAAACCGAATACAGCCTTCAGCATTCGCAATTTTTGTACTGCGAGGTCACAGTATACTGTTGTGTGTGTAAGAGGACATTCAGTACAAGTGGAAAAGCTAGAATGAGAAGGACACAGATACAAGGCCAAGAAGCCAGAATGGACCCTATAAAGAGAGAATATAAATAAATGTCCTCTGAGCACAATTCAGTCACACAGGCTTCTTGTTGAATGCTGCGTTTAACATTCCAGGCTTTAAGATGATGTGGAATGAAGGGGTGGATCATCACACATGACCTATGTTGACAATGGGAGAGCGAGTCCAGTAAAATATAGCTCGGGGCAGTCATTTCTATGGGAAGCTAGGATGATAATTATATTTTCTAGTTCCGGTCCCCATCATATGGGAACACCAAGGGAATGCTTCCTTCTAGTTTCACAAAAATAGATTAGTTTGCCTTCCTTGTTTTCATCAGTGCTGTAAACTTGTAACTTGTTCATTTTCACTACCATGCAGCATTCTTACAATAGAAACACTCCAGAATGTATTTGACTATGACTGATATTTAATATACTGGCCCATTATTGTCTATATGTCATGTAAATATATCACTATGTTAAATATTGAATTAAATCAAATTAATTTTGGAGCATTTCTGTTGGTCTGTTCATCATGATTTGTAAATGTGGTAATAATGCTTTCAATTATTAAATATTAACATATATATATATATATATATATATATTTTTTTTTTTTTATATATTTTGTCATTATACATTACATAGTCATGTTGTTTTCATTGGATACCCATTAGACTTCCATAACAGTTTTACGTCCATCCCACTCATAGTGCTGCTTATTAGTATTTTTATTAGAGTTTTTTTTTTTCTTCTTCTCTTTATTTATGAACATGCTCTATTATTGTATTATTGTTCTTTACTGTACTGGGCTGCTGCAATATGTGATTATTCCTTCTTGGATTAATAAAGTGATCAATCAATCAGTCTGTCTATCTATCTATCTATCTATCTATCTATCTATCTACCTGAACATGATGACGCTACACTATGTCTCATTAAAAGCCATCATCAATTTTTGTCCCCTATATTTTTCAGCAAGAATGCTCAAGACACCTAACGAAGACAGTTTATATGAAATGGACAGTCTAATAGCAGGCAGGACCAAAAAACATGCAATCCATATTTCATAGCTTTATTTATCTGTCATTTAAAAAACATCATTACAGCTCTGACACAACCCACGGATTCATATCATCATGTCTTAACGATCATTCCAGGTCACAGGTGTTAAAGGAACATCTCCGTGTTTTTCAACCTGACCTCTTTCTGCTACACCTGGAGAAATAAGTTGATTCCCACAGATGATGATGATGATGATGACGATAATGCATTTCGGAGAAGCCAATGAACAAATGCTGGACTCTGCTAATAAGCCTTTATGTGGAACACATATTACTGTATTCGTTTTATCACAAATGGGACTGACGTTTGTTACCAATGGTACAACAGCTCTCTTTCTGTGAGGCTCTACGGTTAAAGTTGGCCCAACGTTGGTATTTGATGTTCTCTCATTTTGCGGTACATCCTAAGACATGCACTGGGACATGTAATTGTGGTACATCCTCTTTTTGTTTTTATATCTGGCCACAGATGTAATCAAGCGGCCAAGAAACGTCTGCTTCGTCAGTTTGGAACTGTAGATATGAGAGCAACATTACAGGCCATAACTAGCACTCAATAGTCACCTAAATCAGAACTCTAAAATCCCACCATAGGTCATGTGTCAGCACGGTTTATAACTGTATAACTCACCATGAACTCTAAAATCTGCTAACCATGCCACGTATCTGCAGACTTCCCAAGCACCACCCAACTCCCTTTTGCATACAATGTACTTTCTGTTCTTTTTTTGCCCAAATTACATATAATTACACATTTCCTGCCAGTCTCTGTCATTAGAAAGCCAACAGAATCCTTTGTTCTAATGTTTTTGGGGTTCATCATTCATTCCTGTCAGCCCTTGTGAGTGCTGGAACTCTTGTAGACCTCCCCAGCAGAGCCCAACTCATCTTTAAATGCGTGCAAATAATTGACTTAAATTATTTTTTGGTTTTTTTTCCAGTTGTTCAAAAACATTTGTAATATTTATGAAGATGCAGTTACAGAAAAAGATCTGGTGACTTTTTGTCTTCATAGCTCCCGTTTAAAACTACCAAACATGTCTAAGCTAATCCTGGCCTCACTTGGGTTACAGGGAAACGTGTGTGTGTGTGTGTGTGATGGTCTTAAATTTAAGATACCACATATACCAAATATTTACCCACTGGTTTGGGCAACTGTCTTCTATTATAACTATATATAGAGTTTTTAGCCCGTGGGACTTCAGTGCTTTTCACTGTACACAGAAACACGTCAAAAATGATGGGACATTTTAATCAACGGCCAAAGCAGATTCAGGAGATGGAGATTAGGTTACAAATGCTGGAAAATTCCTTTGAGCTAGAAGCCCAGTGTAAATTCACCATTAGGCTTGAAAAAACTGCAGTGTGTCTGATAACGTTCTTGTTCTGCATTGTCCGAGGCTGTGATGGCGTCAGTCTGTGTTTATGGCCAGTGCATGTTACTCCACGTTCTCTGTAACCGTACACTGTGTAAACAGGACAGTGCACTTGGGCAGCAGAGTGGCCAAAGAGCGCCTGAGATTCGGCATTGGGTCATTTTCAGTGCTCTCCTCCTTCTCCCTCTCGCTCTCTTCTCTCTCTCCTCCTCCATCCATTTCTCCCCCTCTCCTGCTCTCCGTCACAAACTCCACCTGCCAAAACTCCAGCCTGCGCAGCTCCTTCAGCGTCCGGCAGCTGCGCAGGACCATCATCTCGGTCAACCTGCAGCTGCGCAGACGCAGCCATCGCAGGTCGGGCAGACGGCTCAGGCACAGCAGGCCAGGGCTCACCTCCCGGCCCCCTAGTCCCAGACCTTCCAGGCCAGCCCAGCCTTCCCCCAGACCCAATGCTGCCATCTGCTGGCGGCTCCACGTGTCCATCTCTAGATGCTTGAGGTTGTACAGGGCCTGCAGGCCTGGGGGAGCACAAGCCCTCAGTCCGGCCGCCGTCACCCGGATCATGTCCCGAAGCTCCAGCCGGCTGAGCCGCCCCCACGAGCTCAGACTCTGCAGGTGCTGGTTGGTGAACGACGGCACGTTGTCTAAAACAAGAGTTTCTATGGCGATGCCAGAGGAAGATGAGGACCCTGGAGGTTTGTTTTGAGCATTAGATGCAGCTGCCACCGGACGCTCCAGATCAGATGCCACTGGGGCATTCTGGGTAAAGAAGCCAGCAGGAACCTCACAGCCATGCAGCTCGAGAACCTGTATGTGTTGGAAGCAAAAATGCATAGATGATAAATTCACAAGACAGACACTTCCTGTTCTAAACTGCACTGTTCGGTACAACACATGGCTAACTAATTAACTATACTCATTAATTAATTAACTAATGAACTATAATAGTACTTGTGCAGTACTATAGCAGTGGTGAACCATGACTTGTCCTTCAGTTCGATCCATAAATGTTAAAGCATCTGTAAAACGCAGGCTGAAAAAATCCCTCAGGAAACCATCACCGCAAAATCATCATCGCAAATTCATTTCATCAAAGCTCTGTTAAGCTATATAACCATATAGAGCTCCTTCTGTCATGCATGGATAATTAATATTGTTGCACAATGTGCTTACAGGCAGTGGTGGGCTGGAGGTACAGACGGTAACGACTGAAGTGCCCATGAGTAAGGCACCTAACGCCCAAATGCTCCCCAGGCACCGTGGGTAGGCCTGCCCACCGCTCTGGGCAGGTGTGCTCGCCGCCCCCTAGTGTGTGTATGTGGGTGTCTTCCTGGGTTAAATGCAGAAACACAAACCACAAAGGCCCTAAACTCTCCACTCCAGGAAAGATTGGCCTCACCTAACTGATGTTGTGTGCTTGTGAGGTGAAGAAGACCTGGTTTGACATGACATGAGCAGATTACACAATACAAGGTGGTATTAGTAGCAGTCGGGGCCCAAAATGCACCAGTCCGATACAGCAAACATATTCAGTTTAGTTTGATTAGGGTCAGTAAGAACAGAACCAAAGTTCTGGCAGTGTAATATGCAATCTAAGCACCTCTTTAAGCAACTACCTGATTAATCAATGAAATTATCAGTAGAATATTTGATTATTAAACAATTAAAAAAGCTAAAAAAGCTAAGATAAAAAAAAGGAGTCCCATCATTGTGAATCAAATCCTAAATATATTACTGGACATCTTGATACGGTAGGTATTCTGCGTCACTCCTGAAGTCCATACCACTCATACCAAATTCCACAGTTCCTCAGTGGGTATGTCTTGTGAGGTGTTCTTTCCAACCAAGACAATAAAAATGAACTAAAATTCACAGTCAGTCACTTTTTCGTTATTATTTCTCAGAAATCATTCAGGTTCCACACTGTTAAACAGTCCCTCAAGTCACACTTGTGCATCCAGTGCACCGAAGTGTTCCAAATGATCCTTATGAGCTGAAACATGATCAAATTTAATGACGCATTAAACTATTAATTCTGTTATCTGATCTGTACATCCCTACCTGCAAGGTCGGCGGGAGGAGAGAGCAGCAGGCCAGACCACGCAGGTCAGTGTGCAGTAGAGTGAGCTTATACAGGCGAGGACATTTGGAAGCCAGAGTCTGCAGCCAGGGCTCGGAGAGGAACGCACCGCCACGTGCAGACAACAGCAAACCCCGCAGACGCAGATGACGCAGGCCACGACCCAGATACTGCCGTAACAATACCCAGAGCACACGGGATGTCACCTAATAAAACACAAGGAGAAGGATGGCTAAACAAAGCCTTACACAGTTTTCCCTTAACCCAAACACAGTCCCGCTACACACGGACCACTTGTGTGTTTAAAGGCATAGAATTAAACAAGGACAAAATAAAAAAAAAATATCACTAATTTAAAGATGATACATTTGTACAATATGTTAATATCAGTTCAGCCTTAAAATCCAGCAGGTTAACGTTCACAAGACTTTATACCCAGTCAACTACAGAACGTTATGGAGCAACAAGCACTGTGTTTGAGACACAGATGTTTGTGGTGTAGGAGAGCTCTTGTCTCCGAAAAGGCAAGGCAAGGCAAGTTGTTTGTATAGCACCTTTCATACACAAGGGCAATTCAAAGTGCTTTACGTAAAAGGGAGAAAATACAAAGAAATAAAAACAAAATAAAAGCAACATAAATCATTTAAAAATCAATGAAATATCATAACAAAAGTAAGTATAAGAATGAGGAATAAAGAGGCGTTAGCTGTTCATGCTGATGTAGGAGTTACTGCATCTCTGATGATTTATTGTCTGTTTATGCCATTGCAATAACTAAGACACAATTGGAAAAATCAAGAATAAAGGTGATGCAGAAATCTGCTTCATGTTACCCAGTCTGGAATAATAGCTGCAGTTAGCAATGGCGTCGATCAGAATTTCCATATACAAGTTTAAGACATTACAGAAATGGTTGGCTTGTTGTAGAAAGACCGCTGTTTGATATGAACCACAGCACCAGAGCTCAGATCTCTACATAAACTTATGTAGAAATAAATATATAAATATTTATTTCAACTCTCATCTCTTTTTTAAATTAAATTATGTGCAATAATCTCACTGTTTATTATAATCAAGCACTTTATCACTTTCCAGTGTTAAGTTTACAGCTACAGTGTTATGTTTACATTCTATGTTACACTGTGCAATAATATCATCATTACTTGGAAACATAGCAATATTTTTATATACAAAGTAAAATATACTGTAAGTGTAATGTATAATGTCCTATTTGTTACTTTCCCCCACCCCTTCTATATTTATACTTATGTCTCCTCTACACTGTTATGTTACTAGTATGTCTTGTGTGTTTGTACTGTATGTTTACATTTGCACTTCGGAGTCTGGAGAAACGCAGTCTCGTTCAGTTTTGCACTCCTGTTGTAAAGTCCGAATGACAATACAGTTCACTTTGACTTCATCCACAGAAACTGCATCTTGCTGAGCGACTGTACGTTACAATATTAGACAAATACGTTTCCACTAGTACTATATAGCCTAGCTAATACAGAGTGTCAGTGGCGATGTTCGCTAACCTATAATTACATCACAGGGACTGGTGGCAGCTACTCCAGAATCCCACTGGAGCATCTGGAAGGGAGGAGGGGCTGCTTTTAAAGAGACCTGCTTTACATTTTTTAAAGAAATCTACAGGGGGAGTTTCCACACCTCTGGAAGTTAATTCTATTTTCTCCTTCTCACAATCTAAATAATCCCAAACCCATTTAGTGATGTTAAGGCTTGGACTCTAGGGTGGACATGCTTCAGCCTGGACTGGACTGCTTTACCAATGAGAAATAATACAGGACAGCCTAATCTGGAATAGATATTAATTACATAAATCAACAACCACAACAACCATAACAACCACAATAACAGAGAAACGGCCGGTTGTATTTCAACAGATGAAGAGGAAAGTGAATATGTGGGTGAAATGGAAGAGGATATACGATGGGGCCCCTTAAACGCTAACCATTTTACCCATTTCAGTTCCTGTTAGAGAACCAATAACACCAACGAAGTCCCGGTTCAGTCCTGAGCTGTGTGAATTCTGATTTGCCAAAATGTGTGCAAATTCAGTAGCTGAGATGAATAAACGAATGGTCATTTGGAGAGGCTTGGTGTGAAATGGTTCAGAGATTTCTTTTCTTTTGTGGTGGTGATAGAAACCCGGTGTCTACAATACAAACATGGCCATTTTATATCCTTCCCAAAAGCACCAATGAACCTTCAGTTTTCTTTGGAGACATTTTTTCTTAAAGCAAAACCAGTAACCGTTTCATATAATAACTTTCTGTAGCTTGTAGACATGGACAGGTTTTTTTTTTTTAAATCACCTTCACTGAAAACAACACTGGATTATTAAATTTCTCTAGAACGGAGCATTTCATACTAAACCACTCTTTAACGCTTTGGTTACACCTTAACCATTTAATTATTCAGGATCTGTTCAAATACCTGTCGGGCCCCCTTTAAAAAAGATGGGAGAGCAGGATTTCTCAGTTTAGCATAAAGTCAAGTCTGTAATTACACCACATTATTACAGCTGACTTATTATTATGAGCCATTTATAACAGTTCATACACTGTTGTACTCACTCACATATCCAAGTCATTGAATTCAGGTTTTCCAATCACTTCCATGGCCACAGGCATGCACCTAGACATGCAGAGTGCTCCTAGAGACATCAGAGAGAGAACGGGTCGCTCTCAGTGGCTCAGTGAAGTCCAGCGTGGTACCGTGATAGGAAGCCACCTGTGCAACAAGTCCAGTCGTGAAATTCCCTCCCTATTAAATATTCCACAGTCCTCTGTCAGTGGGATAATAAAACGGTGGGAGTGATTGGGAACGACAGCAGCTCAGCCATGCAGTGGTAGACCACGTACAATGACAGAGCGGGGTCAGCGGATATTCCAAAGGTCGGCAACTTTCTGCAGAGTCCATCACTACAGACCTCCAAACTTCATGTGTCCTTCAGATCAGCTCATGGGTTTCCATGGCCGAGCAGCTGCATCCAAGCCTTACATCACCAAGCGCCATGCAAAGCACCAGATGCAGTGGTGTAAAGAGCCGCCACTGGACTCTAGAGGAGTGAAGACATGTTCTCTGGAGTGACCAACTACGCTTCTCCGTCTGGTAATCTGATGGATGAGTCCGGGTTTGGCAGGTTGCCAGGATAACAGTACTTCTCTGTGACGAGTGTAAAGTTTGGTGGACGTGTTCAGGAGTTGGAACTCTTAATGTTTCAGTCCTACACAGTTTTTAGTACTACTAATGCTACTTCTATGGGCTTCACAGGAGATGTTACTAATACATGGTGTCATATGTCATTTTCACAGGAATGCCAATGGTGTGGTTTTTCAGCAGGACTTCACTCAAGTCAAGTCACCACTTAAAGCTTCACTAGATAACGTAATCCAAGCCTGCTTTTTGGGAAAAGAACTAAGGGACATTCCTTGTCTGTGGGCTATCTAAAAACTGAGAAATTCTGCTTTGTGAAAACCCCGGGTTAAGGAAGACAGAGCACAACAGGAGTTAAATGTTCAACAAGCTGCTCTTACCCCTTTCCATGTTGAAAGGTCCACAACACGCCACAGTCTCTGGTCTTTCACCAACTGCTTCCAGCGCCTGCATACTCTGCATGTGAATAAAATCATGAATGAAAGTTATTGCCAATAATCTTCAAAGTCAAAACTCTGCCCACTGTCTCTCTGTTCACCCCTCTGTTTTACCATATGCTGGAAGTTTAATTTACCGGATATCGTAGAGCTACCTGTTTTCCTTGTTTTCTATTTTTAACCCACACAGCAGGTCTCAGACAGAAAACAACTTACCGTCAGACATTTATTAAACATGAAAAAAAAAACCAGACGTTAAAAGATCTGACATTATACCCTTATAAACAAAAGACAGTGACTCAGTCTACCTGACCCCTTTTTTAAAAATGATCAGTTTTCATAGGTTGACAAAGAGTGCAAATCTCCTCAAGTTCAGATTTCCTTTCTTTCTTAATGTGTACCTTCCATTGCGAACAAGTTCTCGGACATTTAAATAGGATAAAATCTCTATTAAAATGTTTTCGGGGAAACAGTCCAGAGTTTTCATTTCTGCCATCTCTGTAAACAAACGGCTGTTCTACCGGAACACCAGCAGCAGTAGAGGGTCCAAACACACGACGGTTTTTACTTTAAAAACAAATTCTTGATGAATAATTTCGGTGCTAAAAAATCAAAACAAGAAAGAAAGAAAATTAAAAAAAATATATATATATATATAACCCGTGTTTTATATATGGAGATATGGTTATTCCATCGCTGTCCGCGGGTTAAAGGGGACTTTTAGCTTGTTCTTTTTCTTCTTCTTCTGTCAAATCGGTCGTGGTGGGTTCGCGTAATTGATTTAGCGCCCCCTATGAGCCAAGAAAGGAAAATACATAAATATATTATACTGTGTGCGTGTGTGTATGTGTAAATATATGTATATTTTTAATCATTATTTTAATATATATATGATTTGTTATAATTTATTATTTATTTCAAGAACTAAATAAACTCGCATTTGGGAAATACATGGTATTAAAAATAAAAAAACACATATTCCAACAATAAAATTCAGCTGGAAGGTTTTGACATATTATCTAAAGACATGTTAAGGGACTCTAGATCAAAACAGACAAGATTTTGATTGAGCTCTGGAGTGATGTCACGTTCTGTCTAAAGCTGGAAAGGTTGAATTATGTGTTAGAGTTAAGCGAGACTCATTTTCATCACATAGTGGACGAAAGAAGGAGCAACCATTTAATGCAGTAACAGCATGGCTGTCAGTAAAACGATGTTGTATATTTAATAAGAAATAAAGTATTGTGTTGGTTTGAACATATTTGAACGGTATTGGATATTGGAAATGTCACAACTGAGGCCACAATTAAGATGATTACATAATGCACCGTGCATTGACTATTAGCTATCGATATACGAAGTTCTATTTTAATTTCATTTAACTTTATTTCACAGTTTAACATCATAACAGTTTGTCACACACAGTCAACCCACTAACAGAACCACACTTGCACATGATTTGTAAATCTAGGGCTTGCGCTCAAGTGACTCCCTACCCCCTAGGTAGTGTACTTTATAGGTCATAAAATTAGGACTTACACACACACACACACACACACACACACCACTAAATGTCAGCCTAGATATAAACGACTCCACAGGTCCACATATGGACATTGTTTAAGTGGACTGCCGCTGCCTTTGTTTCACGGTCCACGTAGTGCACTACTTAGGGAGTAGGCAGCCATTTGGGATACAGCCTTAGTGCCTTACGCGTCTCTCGGCTGCCCTCTATCGGCCAGTAGCAGTTCTGTCGCATTCTGTTGTGTCGCCGGTGAACGACGTTCCTGAAGATTTTGCACTTTTCAGACTCTTCATGTCATAATAACCATGGCTGGTATTAAAGGTGAGAAGTTAATGATGCTATTACCTCAGTTAGTGGCTCTTGTAGGTGTGTAAAACAACGGCGTGTTCGCGGTTTGAAAACGCTACTTCTATGGCTTGTTAGCTAGCCATGCTAACGTTACGTTGCTAGGTAAGTTAGCGTTAGCACTGCAGGCCAACTGAATGGTACAGCGCTTGTTTGGTGGTTTATTGGGAAGAAAACAGCCTTAAATTAAACTTAATTTAGTTTAAAAGCTTTCAGTCTACTTATATTACTCAAGTGAGAGCCATAACAACCCCACACACCAGCTTTAAACATACATGATGGTGCTGTTTAAGTCTGTATGGAGCGTTAGTGCAGGACCGGTTTATTATGGCCATGTATTGTACCTCCATTCTAAATCTGTTCATGTGTGTGTTGACTCTGTCATGTTCAGCTTATTGCTCCACGATAAAGCAGGTTATGTAGATGGAGAATACTCGGTTGGCTGGGGCAGAGAGCAGATGCATGACCAGATCCCTGTGATAGAGGGTTAACTGGCCACATGCTTGTTTTGCCCTAGTGTAGAGCAACGTTAAATACACAGTACAGATTAACTATAATAGAAAAAACATAAAATTAATAAAAATCTATATCTTTTACTGTGATATTATTTTTATTACAGTGGCTTAGGAGCGTGCCACCTCCCCTGTAGTCCCTTTGGGGCCAGATCATATGACTGATCATGTGAGAGTTTTCCCAGCAAGCTGAAAGCACTGTATATCTGATCCAGCTGATTCAGATACCGATGAGTAAAATCACATATCAGCTGGGCAATCCAGGTTCTCAAGCCTGGACTGGAATTAATGATCGGATGCAATGTGTGCAGTCGTTGAGTTATTCCGGATTTGGTGTCTTTGTATATCAGCATCTAGAAGTGCAAAAATTGAATGTCTCACATGCAGCCTAAGATCATCTTCCACTTGGGTCGCCAGTCCGGAGTTCAGGGTGTCATGGAGCTTTGATGCCGGCCTGTTATCAGAGCATCACTAATCTAGACAGTCTCCTTGCAAAATGTGCTGTAACGTTCCCAACCTCTCTGAGTTAGCTTATAAAGAAGTCTGTGCTCCGAGCTCTGCTGCGGGATCGACAGATCTTTATCTTTGTGTATTATAATATACTGTATATTGATAATTTAATAATGCCAGCTGAATAGGCTGATAGAAATGATCCAAAATGACTTGAAAACTCTGAAGAAAAGAGAATCTAATGTGAATCTGAGAAATAAACTGAAATTATGAGTCGTATAAAATGGTACGTGATTCACCTGCCATGGATTTCATTAGGGGAATATCACTCTCTGCTAACTTCACCTGCCCTAACGTAACACACACGGCTGGAACTATAACGTGGCCGGGACTGTTCAGGAAGGCCGTGATTAGTCGGATTAGGTGCGTTACATAAAGACTGGAAGGAAGTTCTCGGTGGAATCGGCCTTCTGGTGCCGGATTATGGCAGATAAACTGATCAAAACAGTAGCTCAGCGGATAACACCGCTACCCGCCAGCGAGCCACCACCACCACCACATGTGAGAGACTGGGGTTCGATGACTATGCTGTGCTACACCAATAAGAGTCCTTGGGCAAGACTCCTAACACTACACTGGCCCACCTGTCATACCATTAACGTTGTAAGTTGCTCTGGATAAGAGCGTCAGGTAAATGCCATAAATAAAAAAAAAAAGATTCTTTCTGAATATAAGCTACATCATGATATTCCCTGTGTGATAGATTCGCCGGTCCTGGCCGACGATTATTACCCGCACT
The DNA here is from genome assembly GCA_024036415.1 of Prochilodus magdalenae. Taxonomy (NCBI): domain Eukaryota; kingdom Metazoa; phylum Chordata; class Actinopteri; order Characiformes; family Prochilodontidae; genus Prochilodus; species Prochilodus magdalenae. The sequence goes on along the minus strand of JAMWET010004063.1, from coordinate 30,178 downwards.
GAAATAATGATTTCTCGCTTATGAGCAGGCGTATGAAGTGACTGTACTTATCTTTAAATAAAAATAATCTCAGCTGTAGACAAATAAATATAAATATCTGTAATTTCGATTCTAAAATAATGATTTTTTTTCTCCTTCACCGCAAACAGCCGTTATGTCTAAACGAAAGTCAGCTCCCTCGTTTGGAGCAGTGTTGGATGTCTGACTAAATGACGAGCAGAATTCAATTTCATTTGTTCAGGTTCTCTTCTTCAGAAGCTCCTCCAGACTTTCTCTGAGACATCGTTCCACCCATGTGTCTCAGCTTCACAGCTTTAGCTTCCTTCAGTGGTGAACCGCCAGCGCACGCCGTCACATGGATTATTTTTTTTTTTTTAGCAGCCATGCGTCACAGCCCAGCTAGAACTTAAATATATATTTATTATTCCCCTTTAATGATTATTAAAATGTCTTTTTACATTCTTAAAGTTCTTGTGCATGTTTGTAAGCTTTAGTCTGTTTTACGAAAAAAAGGTCACTGTCAACTTAAAAGGTCTCTGCCTGACATTTCGACTCGCCGACTTCTAGAGGGCAGCCCTAGTGCTTAATGTTGTTATGATTGGTTTATTTTGAAGAGAGCGTATTAAGACCTGCTTATTTAAAAGAAGTGCGGCTCAGAATGTGAAGCGCTCATGTGTGTTGCCAGTCGTTCCGACTGCTGAAACCTCTGAATAGAAAGTATTGTGATGAAAGTTGCGTTTTGAGATTATCTTTTAGAGTCATGAGGTTGTATTTTTTTGTCATATCTCCCATCTCTATATTTACATCTAAGGCATTTAGCAGACGCTCTTATCCAGAGCGACTTACACCATGAGCTCAGACACTACCCGAACAGGGGCCTGTGCTGGTAGCTACAGAGATCAATACACAGACATATAAAACAAAAAGTGCACTACCTGGCAACCCCAGCCCAGCCCAATATCTCTATATGTAAAGGGACCTATTATGCTTATTTTATTATAATTCATCTTTTTATTTTCGGGGTCTACCAGTGTAGAATTGGTGTAGACGTAGTGTATATATCTAAAAACCCATTGTTATTCTCCTACTGGACATCTGCATTCTCCCCTCTCTAGGACGTGCGGTTTGAGCACCTGTGGCTTTAAGCCCTGCCACCCAATGAGCCTGATGTGGGCCTACGTTAGTTGCTGTTCGTTGAGTGAGGGTGTGCCGAACTTGTCGGTAGATGGGCAGGAAGGACGTCGTAACATTTGACCTTACCCGCTACTGGAATCATTGTCCAGACTGAATGCACACTTACAGAAAATAAACTAATCCTAATTTAAATCTGCTTATCTATTTATTAGTCTTCTTCAGGAAACTCCTGAACACTAACACTGTTACGTATATGTATCAACTGTTGATCACAGAGTCCTAAACTAGTCTTAGCATTATTACAGACTAATAACTGACTCACTCTGTTTTTTTCCAGCACTGATCAGTCTTTCGTTTGGTGGAGCCATCGGCCTCATGTTTCTGATGCTTGGTTGTGCCCTGCCTGTCTATAAGTAAGTAATATATTTAAAATAGGCAAAAAAAAGTGCTTTAACTTTTTATTTTTGTTCAAATTCAAGTTTTCACTTTCTAAATTAGTTTATAGTTTCAAATCTATAGAGTCTACATATGGAAACGAACATCTCGAGTTGATTTTTCTCTATGGCTATAAGGTTGGAACCATGAATGCATTTACATATGCCCTTGAGTTTAGCCCATATGGCAGTTCAGCCACGCCCACTCATGTTTAAGTGTTGTTACTGCAGGCTAGAGACCTCACTGGAGTATCCCAGCACTTGCGGAAGCTTTATGGATGTTATGTTATAATTTGATTATGTCTGTAAAGGTTAGGATAGACGTAAAGCTGGTGCTAATATATGTTTCTGTCTCTCTTTAGTGTGTACTGGCCTCTCTTTCTGCTCTTCTTCTACATCCTATCTCCCATCCCTTACTGCATCTCGCGGCGGGTGGTGGACGACACCGACTCGGCTAGTAACGCTTGCAAAGAGCTAGCCATATTTCTCACCACAGGGATTGTTGTGTCAGCCTTTGGGCTGCCTATCATATTTGCACGCGCTGATGTGGTAGGTGCTGTTTTCTAAACGTCAGATATTCATATGTGAAGCTATAAATATGGATGATTGATTTATTTATGGCGCCATCAAAGTGATTCCTCTATGCAATGATACCCAAAAATGAAACTTTGAATCTTGTTAACGTTCTTGCAAGCATTTTCTACACTCTGTCTCGCTCTCCTGCTCCCCCAGACCTGAGTTATACTGCATATACAGCTCTGGAAATAAATCAGAGCCCACTCCAGTTTCTTCTTCAGTCAGCATCTCCACATGTACAGCAGGTTCTCAGTAAGGAACCGAAGGTTGGGTTCAGATACAGTGAGCATCTGGTTCATAAGAACAAGGTCAAGCAGCAAACACACAGGACAACACAGCTACAGACTGGCAGAGGGCCAAACCCACTCTCTACTGACCGTGATGAGCGCCACCTCATTCCAATGTCCCTTACCCACCGTAAGATGACCTCGAGTGACCTCCAGAGAGACTGGCGAGCGGTGGCTGGGGTGAGACGCACAGCGAGCATGGTTCTAAAAACAGGCTTCTGGAGGTCATTAGTGATTTTCTAAATACACAGATCTAATACAATATCTGATCTGGTGTTTGGGAGACATGGTTCCAGTAGTGTAGAGAACCAAACAGAACCAACACAAACCCAGAACCTGTACAGCTAGAGAACCTGATCAGTTTCAGGTGGGCTCAATTTTTCCAGAGCTGTATATGGGCAGATGTCAAAGTACACCCTATGTGTGCAGAAGCACGACCATGCTTAGTCCAATTTTGGCCCATTTACTTGTACCATTCTTGTACCTCAGTATCCGAACTATGTGCCATGGTTCACACACTGAACAGCTTTTATTGTCTTGCTGCATTGAAACCGTACTTGGTTAATGGTTGCACTTGTGGAGTGTTTACAGTTGACGTGGACAGGGCTCACTTAATCAGAATCAGAACTATCCGTTGATATTGTGATGCGTCGCATCTTTGATTTTAGCCATGCTGCCTAATAATTAATTGCTAACTAACATGGTTGGTTATCAGACCCCAGAAACACCCCCCCCAGTGTTCACTCATGTCTGTCTCATCCGGTCATAATTTCAAATACGCAGTTTTTACTGACATATTTTAAATCCTCATAGAATGAATCGCCTGCCCAGTGTCTTCTGTTCGTCAGATTGTCTGGGTTTTTTTTAAGGACTGGAAAACTGTCATTACGGTATGTTACACTGGATAAGAAATGAGTCACTGCAGAGCTGAGAATGACCCACCACCCAGCTCTGTGGGGGTCCTGACCATTGAACAGGCTATAAAGGAGCAAACAATCAGAGGGACTATAATCTGTAACTGTAGAACTGCAAAGTGCATCTTTATGATAAGTAGAGCTGATAAATGACCACGCTCTGTAGACAGAAGGAGGTGTATCTATATATTTAAATAGATATCTGAATTTTTATGATTGGTTTTCCCCCTCAGCTTGTCTTTCCCCTGCACAGCCCCAGATGGATGGATTGTTTAGTGCCATTTGTTGACTGAATAATTCATATTTGTTTGTCCAGATCGCCTGGGGAGCATGTGCTCTCGTTCTGACGGGCAACATCGTCATCTTCTGCACCATTCTGGGCTTCTTCCTCGTCTTCGGATCAAATGATGACTTTAGCTGGCAGCAGTGGTAAACGGGAGACTGGAAGCGACGCCTGAACTGTTTTTATTATACACATTCTTATTATGACTATTGTTGTTGCTGTTGTTGTTGTTATTGTTGTCCCTATTATTTATAGCCACCGCCCATCCATTTTAACACAAAGTCAGTGCAATAATTTGTTGCTGGGGTCCGTCCGGCCTCAGAAAGTTTCGTTTTGGTTTCGTTTTTATTCTATTCTGTTCCTCAGTTTGTGAATAAGCTTCCCTTGTAGGCTGATCCAGTGGCCAATCAAAGGTACGAGCAACGCTTTTCTTCATAGCAGCATCTGCTGAATGTACACTGGCTTGAAAAAGAATTTAAGGTGGATTAAATGTTCTCATGGAAGTCTCAAATTCTTTAGCCCAGCTGCTGTGACCTGTAACACTAATCCGTGCTGGTTAGATTCTCATGGCTTTGCTAGGCTAGGTAAAGGGATAGTTGGCTGAAACATCAGATCACATTAACACACTGAACCACACTGAGCCAAACACAGCTACTAGCCTGTTTGCTAGCCAGCAGCGCTACAGCTTTAACACGCTTAACAGAAACTAGACCTTTGACATCTATTTAGGACGTCTCGTCTTTTTTTTTTTTTTTTTTTAAACGAACCCTGAAGGATTTTGATTTTTCCTGTGTGTGGCAGCGATACGCCACATAGTTTTGATCTGTAGAACCATAAAAACGTGAAGAAATTTGTAGAATATGAATCTGTTAAAAGTTGACAGACTCTTGGACGTGAACACCGAGTACTTCTGCTACTCTACAGTGTGGCCATTACCAAAGTCCTCTTAAAATAATAAATTGTGAGATTGGTAGAGAGACCTCACTGAAGTATCCCAACACTTGTGGAAGCTTTATGGATGTTATGTTATAATTTGATTATGTCTTTATTGGCTTGAAAAAGAATTTAAGGTGGATTAAATGTTCTCCTGGAAGTCAAACATTCTTTAGCCCAGCTGTTGTGACCTGTAACACTAATCCGAGCTCAGTAGATTCTCATGGCTTTGCTAGGCTAGTTAAAGGGATAGTTGGCTGGAAAAGAAATTCTCCTGTAGTTGATCAGCCAAGACGCGTTCGGTGTCTGAAGTTTACTTTGGCACTATAAGGCCAATGTAGATAACACGTGATGAAAGTTTCACTAGTGTAGTACAAACTGCATGCGTACAAATTTAACCCACCAGCTTTCAACTGCTTCAAGAATATGTGCATATGGTTTCTGTATTTTATTTATTTATTTATTTATTTTGAATCCGAAAGAAATGCAGAAAACTTGCATTAGTCCTCGTCTTGTTTTCAGGTTTCGCTAAATGGTAGTTCCATTTACTGTTAGCTACGTTAGCTTTGCAGGTCTAGTGCAAAACTGAAGGACGGGTTGGCGGATGAACTACGTTTGGAGGATGGTTAAAAAACATCGGTGAATTTATTTTTTGCTGAACTGTCAGGTGAAAATCGGATCGTTTTATTTGTCATTTAGATTGGATTGGTTTGATGTTAGATGATGTCAAGAAATGTGTAGACTCAGATTTCTTTAATAGAGCAGCGATAGGAACCAGGCTCGACTATGTTGGGCAGTAAACCCTTTTTACTTTGGGATCACATTGTCTTACCACACCTTGCATGTACGTCTCTGCGCTAAACTCTCCTAAAATAACTTAACTATTATAAAACAGGAAGCTAAAACCATTCTAACGATTGAACCTTATACGAGGGAGCTTTTACAGCTTCAGATGCCTGGTTATCAGCACTGCTTTGACATCAAACCAACCTGAGTGACTTTGTTTGCATCTTAACTATTTCGAGTGCAGTTGGTGGAGTTCCCATTAGAAGAGGGGGTGGGGCTTCGCTATCTGTCAGCAGATTCCCTTTAGCCAGTGTGCATTTTTGATTTAAATGAGTTTCGGACTTGTGCAAGGCTTTTCATTACACTGTATGAACAGCCAGCTCTGCAGTATCCATATTCACACGAGAGGACGGGTGACTAAGCTGTCTCTTATGAAAGTTAGTTTTGTTGTTTATGCTATGTATGGGTAATGGTTGTGATTTATTGAAGTCAGATACACTGTCGGCTGCCACCGTTGCACCGTGAGGTGATTGTACTGCTGTCACGTTGTGTGAGCAGCTCTGTTGGGCCTGTAGGTCCTGATGCCAGTGCTGTGGTCGTACTGGGCTTTCAGAAATGTTTCCCTTTACTCTTGCTCATGTATGAAGTACAAAGTTGCACAGCAGTGGAAGGATTACGTGGTGACATGACTTGCACGTACACTACACAACTGGCGTGAAATAATTCTGGGAAGTCTATAGGGCTGGCCCGAATTCCGTTTTCAGAATGTTGGGGTTTGTTTCCTCATTTAATATTTAGAAGCTTGGTCCTTTATTCTACCTTACAGCCACCCGGAAGACTCGTAGATTGGTGATAAATCAGAGCTTAATTGGCATTGCTTTAAATAAAAACATTTAATCATGAAAACAAGACAAAATGGCTTTTGAGCTAAAGGCTAAACACGGACGCGCTCCCCTGCTGCTATTTTACAGGCCCATTCCTTTTCTTTTAAAAGACTTGAGCGAGATGAGCTGTGAACCGAGAGTGAGAGTGAAATAACTGCTGAAATGCATGTGCATTCGTTTGGCATGTTGTTTATTCACACGAAAAAGCTGACGACGTCTTTAGTCACTCTGACTTGTTTATCTACTGTGATTAGCAGAAGTAGCACATGAGCTAATAAGTTCATTTAACCTTGAAACGTCAAAATGACCGTCTATCCAAGTCCTCACTTCCGAAGGAGCTGTCTTTCTGAGTTATTTCTTTCCCAGGGGATTTGAATTCGGGCCACCGAGTTAAGAATGGAGTTTAAATTTGGCTCTCCATTCAGTAAACAGTGCTTTCGGGCCGTCCATCGTACAAATCAAAAGGATAACCGTATAATCTGTTTGTTAAAAATTGAGAAATTATTTAAAATGGAACAAACGTTTCTGAAAATACCCTAAGCCAGGTTTTTAAGGGTGATAGCATGCACATGCATGCGAGGGCTTGTCAGGAAAAACTCCCAACGCATGTTCAAAGCCTCTGAAAAGCTCTTCGGGCCAGCTCTAGGAATCACTTTCTGAAGGTCATTAAAGTACTTCAGTGTTCGTTTAGTCTGGAGCCAGAGACGATTCCAGCAAGTCTGGGAACTGTCCACTGCGTCAGCAGAAGAAGCACTGACGATTTTCTGTTACATTTTTTTCGTATTTCTCTTGTTTTTGACTATTTATTTGTCTCATCGTCCAGCAGTGTAGCATCGGAGTAGGGTTTTAACACTAACCGTGTTAAGCACAACTGATTGTAAAATGCTAAGTTATTTTTGTGTGTTTATTATATACTGTTATTTTGTGAAAAGACATTTTTTTTGTCATTCCTGATAACCCAGTGTCAGATTTGGTATATCCACCATGGGGTAAATTCACATTTAACTAGGTAACTATTAGAAGATGAGATGACATGCCCTTGATTTGTGTTCATCTGAATGCATATGCTAACCCAGACTGGTCTCTGTGTTGATGAAGCTAGTGTTGTTCAGTTCAGTGGGAGTATATTCAGGTGAAGGTCCAGGCAGGCTTGTTTAGGAGTAACAGAATGATTCCACTCCCCGAGTTCCTCCAAAGGTCTGTGAAATTTAAAATATCTGATTCCGTCACAATGCTTGTTTAACCAGAAGCTTTATGTAGATGTCTTTCGCAGATTATTACTAAGTACAGAACGAAACATGGTGGTCTGTTTTTTTTTGTTGTTGTTGTTTTTTGTTTTTTTTTTCTTTTTTCTTTCATTTTCTTTTTTTTTTTTTAATAAATAAATGCCATTTTTTGAACAAATACTTCTAGTTTTGGACTTGTTGTTTGTTTCATGTATAACCACAAAATTTGTTGAGATGACATCGCCTATGACCTATGAGTGACCTATGAGTGTATGACCTCAGATCAGCCTGTCTGCCTCCACTATGGATAGTTATAAAAGATAGCAAATGAACCTTCTGTACTTCTGACCATACAGATGCAGTCAGTGGCTGAACTACAACACTGATTCTAAAGTTCGCTGTCTTAAGAAGGCACATACATCATGAACAGTAAAGTTTGTCTCTTCTGCAGACCATCACTATTAGAGCTAGGCCCCTATCCAACCATAAATGATATCTTCCTATCACTATGCTAACCGAGATTCTCTTTGATGCGTGCTAACAAAGCAGAAGTTGGCTGTTTATTCTAATTTCCTGTTCCACTTTAAAATAGCAGTACAGTACAGCAGATCTATTGTGGTGCGCCAGAATATAACTGCTGCCCCATTTAAGGTGGAATAGAAAATAGTTATACATTTTATACAGTAAGAAAACATAACAAAGCAGTACTGCTGTAATACCTGCAGAGTATAGATAGATAGATAGATAGATAGATAATTTAGCAGTGCAGGATATGTAAACAGTAGTACAGAACAGGGTAGAATAATACAATATAAACAGATATAGGGCATTTAGGAGGGAGTGTGTGCAGAGATGGGGGTGTGTCCATTGGAGTGACTGGAATGAAAGAGAGTTTTTCATTTGCTGAGCTGAGAGGAGTACATAGCCCCACCACAGTATGTGGCCTACTGACTAAAGTTGCTAGTCACTTACAGCATGTTATATATATATATATATGTATGTATATATATATATATATATATATATAGTAATCCTGCCAAAATAAATCCAAGACAAACACATAACTGGTTAACATCTCTCTAATAAGGTTTAACAGAGCTGTGTAAAAGCGTGGCTATGATGCCAGGTGCTTTACAAACTATTGTTTTTTGTATTTGATTTATTTTATTACAAAAAGCACATGACTCAAGACTGTAAAACTCTTATACACACTGTATTTGAAAATAGTATCAAGAGCCACGGTATCCAGGGTAATGTCAGCATACCACCAAGAAGTACGAACCACATCCAACAGGATTAACTGTGGAGGCAAGAGGAAGCTGTCTGAAAGGGATGTTCGGGTGCTAACCCGGATTGTATCCAAAAAACATAAAACCACGGCTGCCCAACTGATGCTGTATTGGCCGCAAAAGGAGGCCCTACACCATACTAATAAATGATTGTGGTCTAAAACCAGGTGTTTCAGTTTCATTGTCCAACCCCTTTATTTCTACAAGGGTATCAGCTCCTTATCAAAGCATTCTTAAAAAAAAAAAAGGGATTAGACCCAGATTGCCTGATATGTGCTCTAAAATTCCCACCAGGAAAATGTTTGTTGCCATAAAAATGTGCATATTCAGGAAGGATTTCTTTATTGCTTCCTATTTTAAATTGCTGTCCAGATATGACTGTGGACCAAGAAACGAACCCCGAGCAGCTGTGTGTAGAGGTTTTGCCTCCCCTGCTGGACAAAACAAGATCTATGCCTGAAAGTCCTCATTTCAACCGGCCCAGCAGATATACAACTGATACAACTGGCCTTCTGCAGTCTGTGCCTATTGGCAATAACTGGACCAATCGATAGAAATTTACCAAAAAAAAGGAAGGAAAACTGTGCTGTGAGATTAATGGTGCGAAATTTGTGAATCTCGGCTCATAAAATAATTTTTTGATTATTATGTAGCTCTGAAACTTTTCTCAAATGATGCCCAAGCATTTTGACATACAGGGCCAAAGATCAGTGTTCGTGTTGGGCTAGAAAGGCTGAGCGATACACATATGTAGGTAGGTATGTTTCAAATTGGGAAATGTAATTTATTTACCAGTATGTTTTTAAAGGAACTGCTGCTCCCAGAAGGAGGTGTGGGAGTGCGGTGCTGTTGGGAAGGAAGATAAAGGTGAGCAGGATCAATAACTGATGATAAATTTAGACTGATATGATCAATATTTATTGAGCTACACATACAGAAGTCTGTCTCTCAGTATGGCGTCGGGCCGCCGTGTTCGCTAACCCAACATGCCAGACGTCTCGGTATGGAGCTGTAGAGGTTCCTGATGGAGTCCTGTGATAATCCATCCCATGCAGCTTGAACATCCTCACACAGTTCCTGCAGATGGTGCGGTAGGGGTGGAGGTGGAGGGACACCAGGCCTTCTGGACGTGTGATATGCGACCTTAGTGCTGACCACGGTGGAACTCCAATCATTTGGGTGTTTCACAGTGTCAAACCTACCTGCCACGTTTAACCCAACCTCTGTGACAGATGCATTTGTCACTGTATGTGGTAACTTAATATATCAGTCACTTGCACTATGCATTCAAGTGCACATTAGCACATTCTGGAACCAAATGTGACGTGCTGAAAAAAGCCAGATTCTACAGGAAGACAATGATTCAACACATCAAGAACTTCAAGGAATGCAAGCTGAAGCTTTTAAATTGGCCCTGAACGTCCCCTGACTTCTCCAGAAAATCTGTGGGTAGATCTTAAATGTCTTGGCACCGGCCTAGAATAGCATATAACTACGGGCATTCTCCAAAAAGAGGTGCATAGAAAATCCTAAAATAAATATAGAACGACTCCTCACTGGCCTCAGAAATCATTTGCAAGTTACGACGGTGTGCTGGTAAGTTGTTTTGCACATGCCACAATTAATTTTTGATTAAAGTTCATCAAATAGAAAGTAACTGGCGTAATGCAAGAGTAGGGACAAGCTAGAAGACAGACCAAATGAATACCCTAATGATGACTCGACATGGCTGGGCTCAGACAAATATTTCAGACTTGGTGCAGCACAGCTGTAGCTGCAGGCTCTGACATGCCTCAGATCCGGTATTTTCATAACGTATCTAATAATAATTATCTAATAGCTAATCGACCTCTGGGTTACACTACTTACTTCAGGTATGCAGTAGCAATAATGAGAGAGAGAGAGAGAAAGAGAGAGGGAGAGAGATAGAGAGAGATGGGCGGACATGTGTGGTTTTCATAGCCTGTGGCTATCAGTAAATCTGACGTGCTCTTCGCCCTGACACCTCTGAAATTCACCCCGAGCAGGTGAGAGAGAGAGAGAGAGAGAGAGAGAGAGAGAAAGAAGGAACAGAAGAAGAAGGAGAAGAAGCGTGCAGCATTCTCAGAGATGAGGAGGTTCTTCAGGGCGAGCAGGGATGAAGATTACAGCCAGATCCAGTACCTCACAGCCAAGTGCACCCGCCTGGCACACGAGAACGGTAAAGAGACTCCCAGCTTCACCCAGCTTATAGATAACGGGGCCTAGCTTTGTTCTCCTGTAAAGCTTTCCGAACGTCACTCAGAGTGGTTAGATGTGGATGGGTAATGGTAGAGAACCGACTTTCCAATGTAAGTACTGGGATACTAGAAGGTCTGGAGATGAGCTAAAACGTTAAAACTGTCTGGGAGCTTTCAGAGCCATTCAGTTCTTCAGAGATCGGGTTCCCTTCACCGCCACTGTGGATACTTTACTACTCAGTAGGTTCTAGAATGGGACATTCCATACTAAACCACTGGGCATGACTCACATGACTTACTTCTTACACATGTAACTACTCAGCAGCTTCCGAAAAGTTCGGGCCACAAGGTTCTGATTTCTCAATCGTTCTCCTGGTAATCGAACCAACAGCTGATTCAGCATCACAGATGGCATGCCAGCAATGCGTGCTGGTAAAGCATTACAGTGACGACTGTGGGTTAAAGAAATGAGCTGATGTCACAGGAGTTTGAATGTATAGAGTCCCAGTTTGTTCTACGTTTGACTAAGAGGGAATCTTAGCTTCCACCACAGCTCCCATTAAGGTCATTCCTGGGAAGTAAAACAAGGGAACAAAGGTTGCTGTGTGTAGTAACAGAGCTAAGCAGAAGAAAAGCCTTGCTCCTTGAAGCCTGGCCTTTAGACACCGCGTTTATCAGTGTTCTCGCGGTTATGGCTCTAGAGTTCAACTGGTCTGTAGAAGCTAATGATGTTAAACGTGCGGTAAGGTACTGGCCGTTGTAGAACTTTAGTAAACTGGATGTGCTGCCGCATGCAATAGTATGAACACCTGTAGTGTATCCTCAGTAGAGGATGTGTTCACTCATTTCCACATCGTAAATGAGCAATGGCGTGTACTGTAAGGTCGGCAGCTATAGGAATCGAAGGTCAGTTTAGTTGCCTGTGCTTCACTGCGGCTCTTAGTAATGCTAACCACTATAGTTACACAGATAGCTGTAGCACTACTCACAGACGTGACCCTCTATAAAAGCCAGACTGCTTCATGGTTATGATGTCACTCAATGCTGAGAAATATGTATCTCCATTTTTGTTCATTTGCACTTTAATTCGTCATTTGAACTCAGCAGCTGCCGTTTACACTCTATGGGAATGTCATGATGAATGGACCAACAGAAATGACTCAGACTCGCTTGGAAAGAAGTCTGGTTCTATTGACTTGCCTTAGAATTAAATGAGGTTTATGCTTTTTCCTGTAAAGTTACCATTTTGGACAATGTTGCTTTTTCTTCAGACAGTGATGATGTGTAATGCGGTTAAACTTTCCATATACAGTCAAGATTTTTTATATAGTAGCATGTGAAAGTATGTCAATCGATTTTTTCCCTAATTTCCTCCCCAGATTTTTGGAGTGCTTGATTTTGTACTAAAGCTTAAACTGATTTTTATATCATTCCAATTGATTGATGTGTTTTTGGGCCAATATTTGTTTTGGCCTTTGACAAAATGTGGGCTACATAAACACAACAAACTCACTAGCATGTTCAGACCAATCTGAATGTTTATAAATGGGTGTAGGACCATTGTAACTGTGTCGTACCAGACTGTCACGGAGTGACTCATAATGGCAGCGGGTCATCTTCATTTATGAGTCCCGCTTTTGTCTTGGTGGAAACGACCAACCAATCCGTGTGTGGAGGCACACAGTTTGTTGTCCTGCGCCACACTTCCAGATGTTCTCATTTTGGCTGCACTCAATCAAGCTTAGCGTTAGCTAGCTGCGGGTTTATATCTATTGCGCTAATGTTGCAGGCTGTGAGTCAACCACTGTCCACTGTTTGAGTTCATGTGAGAGAAGCTAGCTACAGTGCCATTGGTGGACTGGTCTCGTCCTAAGCTCTGATCCTAGAGTAGCGTTGCCACCTTTCAAAAATGAAAATAAAGGACGGGGGGCATGAAATCGCGTTCTGTCTGATCTGATTTCAGAGGGGGGGATGTTGTTTCTGGGAGAGTGTGATTAATAATGTGTGAGACACGTGTATATCAGACATTTACGGAAATATGAAACAAATATACAGACTTTTACAGAAATACGGAACAAATTTACGGACTTTTACAGAAATACGGAACAAATTTACAGACTTTTACAGAAATACGGAACAAATTTACTGACATTTACAGAAATATGGAACAAATTTACTGACATTTACAGAAATATGGAACAAGTTTATGGACATTTACAGAAATACGGAACAAATTTACGGACATTTACAGAAATACGGAACAAATTTACGGACATTTACGGAAATACGGAACAAATTTACGGACATTTACGGAAATACGGAACAAATTTACGGACATTTACAGAAATATGGAACAAATTTATGGACATTTACAGAAATATGGAACAAATTTATGGACATTTACAGAAATACGGAACAAATTTACAGACATTTACAGAAAGCAGAACAAATTTACGGACATTTACGAAAATACGGAACATTCAATTGACAAATAAAGGACAATTCTGTATTTTACGGGAGGGGTGGCAATCCTATCCTCGAGTCACCCCTGTCCAGAATGATGGAAAACATGAACGTATGACCGGAATGTTATCGTCTAACATGAAATAAAAATAATCGTTTTGGGGGAAGAGAAAGCTAAGAGAAAGCTAGAGAAAGCTAAAAGGTTTAATTGGAAGCTGTTTCTTCCTCGTAGGCAGAAAAAGCCTTGCACTAAAGATCACTGAAGCTATGCAGTTAGCGAAGGTAGTTTGGGGAGGTGGCTCCAGAAGGTATTTGCCCTTCAGCCCTTTAAATTACTAGGAGCTAGGAGCAGTCTGCCTTATCACAACAAGCGATCTTCACTATTATAGAAGCATTTTTGTTTCTCCACGTCTTCATCAGAGAGTTCTGTTTCCAACGTGTCTTTAGGATGCTGTGTTCGTGAAGTCTATGCTCAACTCAGCTGTACTGTTCTGTGCGTGCAGCAGTGCTGGAGAGAGAGTGCATGGCCTCCAGAGAGAGAGAGGGGGCTCTGAAGGTTGAGCTGGAGACCCTGTCGGTGCAGCTCCGTCAGAAAGAACATGCCTGCCAGGACCTGCATCTCAGACACGACCAGCTGCATGACACGCTCAAGCAGCAACGGGTACCTTTTCCATTTTCTTCTACTCTGGCTTCTCCGTACAATGACCAGCCAAGTACACCTCCTTATATCTCCACCCATTGTTCATTTGATTAGCTCCGCTGACCATACAGGTGGATGTACAGACTGTAGTTCCTCTGATTGATTGATTTATCTGCGTCCTTTGATGGTCTATAGCTACCTGGTTTTGATCAGGACCACCGTAGAGCAGGTATCATTTTGGTGGCAGGTCATTCGTAGCACTGAGGTGATGAGAATTGTGCACCAGGAGCTTACTTAAATGAGCTTCGATGCCTGAGCAGACCTAAGGTCACGATAGGTCATGTGTGAATGATGAATGATGTAGCGGCTTTGTAAACGATCAGCTCCAACAAATTTTTCGGATCCGTCGTAGACACAGGGGTCCGAGGTCCCTGGCTTCTGCTGTCTAAGTTCTAGTCCCTACCAGCATTTGGTTCCAGTTCTAAGCAGTGTGGTGGTAAACCTGGAGGAGGAGCTCATAACTGCGGATTCTTCTTTTGCCAGTTTGGATGATGCGTCATTGTACATATACATCTGAGGAAAATGAGGTGTGGAAGAAAGTACCGGATATTGTCCATGTCTTTGGGGAGTTAGGTCAATAGCTAGCTAGGTTAGCTAGTGTGCTAAGCATCCCATAAAGCTAGATAGTTTAGCTAGACAAACATGTGCTTCCAAAGCTAGCTAGCTTTCTTTTTGTTCAAGACCGTATCTACAGGAGACAAACTTGGAGCGATGCAAGCGACTTGTTGTCTGACTGGCAGTCTGATGGATGTTTTTGGACATCTTAGTCCTAGTGAATGGTGACTGCTTCAGTTTACAGAGATATTTTATATAATTATATGCTTCCAACTTTGAGGCAACAGTTTGGGGAAGGCATTTTTTGGTTCCTGTGCTCAAGGTGAGGTCTATGAGAGGACACATGAAGTTTAGAGTTTATCTTCAGTTGATTTTCGATTGTAATGGCAAATGTTCTGTTATGGAATTACACATATGTAATAAGGTGAAGTTTTTGTACCTGGGTGTATGTAAAAGTACTGACGCTGTGTCATGCCAACTTTCCTAACATGTAGCTAACTATAAAAGCCAGCTTGTGTTGTAACATGGTAACCTAATTGAAGTTTAAAGCCTTTAAACTATTCTGTATTGTGGTAATATTATGGAGCAAAAGTCATACGCTCATCATCATAAGAACAGCTGCACCCAGAAGGAGGTGTGGGAGTGGAGATCTGTTGGGAAGGAGGATAAAGGTGACCAGGATCAATAACTGATGATAAGTTTAGACTGATATGATCAATATTTATTGAGCTACACATACAGAAGTCTGTCTCTCAGTATGGCGCCGGGCCGCCGTGTTTGCTAACCCAACACGCCAGACGTCTCGGTATGGAGCTGTAGAGGTTCCTAATGGAGTCCTGTGATAATCCATCCCATGCAGCTTGAATGTCCTCACATAGTTCCTGCAGATGGTGCGGTAGGGGTGGAGGTGGAGTGACAAAAGGCCTTCTGGACGTGTGACAAAAATAATCTCACACAGATCTTGCACGTCACCACGTCAGTCTGGCTCAACACAGTCTTTAACGATGTATATGTTATTTATATATATATATTCATAATTCATATAATATAAATAATATCTTTAAACTATATTTAGTTTAATACTTCATTTTGCCTATACAGGATGCTAAAACACCTGTACACACGGCTCAATGTGTTTTGTATTTATACTGCAGGAGCTGGTACAGTTCCTGGAACAGCGAGTAGTCTCTGTGGCTGAGGACAGTGCGAGGGAGGCGGCCCTGTTGACTTTTCAGCTGGAGCAGGTGAGTTCTGACCTGCAGCAGCTCCAAAACTCTGAGGCTCAGCTACAGGGCCTAGTGGACGACCTGCACCAGGAGGCCCACGACAAAGCCAAGAGATCAGACGGCCTGGAGATAAAGCTCCATGAGGAGGACCAATTCGGTGGACAGGAAATCGAAGATCTGAAGAGGCAGCTGGCCAGGTAGGAAGGTTTTGACTGGACTATACTTTCGGATGAGATGGGGAAATTATTGCATGTCCTGATGGCATTTAGACTGTGCAATATATTAAACCATATGAAAATGTAATAAATCAGGAACATGATGCATTATTCTGATCATTAAAATATTTTGACCAGCACAGGCAGGTAGTATTACAGTTACAATTTCCAGACACTGTTATTCACGCCACAGAGATTTCTCTAGGGGCTCAGTCGCTTATGTCCAGGTTTCTAATAAAGTGGCCAGCAGTTTGCATGCTGTATATGGATATTTTATGGATTCATTCCATAATGCCTCACACTGAAGTACACAGTGCATCCAAGAACCCTTTGCTTTTAATGAGGGTACATGCTACACTGGCCACAGTCAGCCACTTCCAGCACTGTCAATCATCATCTCTTCATTACAGCATTAACATAATACCAAATGAACACTAACCAATTAGTCAATTTACAGTGCTCACCTGCGGCCTAGCTGATGTTGATGCTGCATTATGTTAGGGTTATCTGCTCTCAAACAAGTATCTGGTTCTAACTGTCATCTCAAATGATCCTTTAGACCTCCACTGGAGTAACAGTACTAAAGTATGTACCTTCAGATGTACTTAAGTATGGAGAGTACCAGTACTAAAGTATGTACCTTCAGATGTACTTAAGTATGGAGAGTACCAGTACTAAAGTATGTACCTTCAGATGTACTTAAGTATGGAGAGTAACAGTACTAAAGTATGTCCCTTCAGATGTACTTAAGTATGGAGAGTACCAGTACTAAAGTATGTCCCTTCAGATGTACTTAAGTATGGAGAGCAACAGTACTAAAGTATGTACCTTCAGATGTACTTAAGTATGGAGAGTACCAGTACTAAAGTATGTACCTTCAGATGTACTTAAGTATAGAGAGTACCAGTACTAAAGTATGTACCTTCAGATGTACTTAAGTATGGAGAGTACCAGTACTAAAGTATGTACCTTCAGATGTACTTAAGTATGGAGAGTACCAGTACTAAAGTATGTACCTTCAGATGTACTTAAGTATGGAGAGTAACAGTACTGAAGTATGGAGAGTACCAGTACTAAAGTATGTACCTCCAAATGTACTTAAGTATGGAGAGTACCAGTACTAAAGTATGTACCTTCAGATGTACTTAAGTATGGAGAGTACCAGTACTAAAGTATGTACCTTCAGATGTACTTACGTATGGAGAGTGCCAGTACTAAAGTATGTACCTTCAGATGTACTTAAGTATGGAGAGTACCAGTACTAAAGTATGTACCTTCAGATGTACTTAAGTATGGAGAGTACCAGTACTAAAGTATGTACCTTCAGATGTACTTAAGTATGGAAAGTACCAGTACTAAAGTATGGAGAGTACCAGTACTAAAGTATGTACCTTCAGATGTACTCAAGTATAGAGAGTACCAGTACTAAAGTATGTACCTTCAGATGTACTTAAGTATGGAGAGTAACAGTACTAAAGTATGTACCTTCAGATGTACTGAAGTATGGAGAGTAACAGGAGTATGGTTTATTAGGGCTCTAATGTTCTATTATCATTTCTGGAACAGGACTCTTCATCAGCTCAGTGTAGGTGAAGAGACTCCAGTGTCTCTCAGCCCACCAGTCTTTAATAGAAGCTCATTCATTAGTCTGACACTGACGTCTATTCACATCATCATCAGCACAGAACACTGAAGGAGAACCGGTTCCATTAGCTAGAACCAAGCTCTGTCCAACTCTTACCGAGTTACTGTGCACCAACACACTACATACAGCACACTAACACAAACCATACACAATTCAAAATCCTACTGTTGCTCTTTCTGTTTGGTCAGCAAGTCACAAGAGGTGGAGGAGCTACAGAAGACCAATGATGCCTTACAGCAGGACCTGAGCAAACAGCACAGTGACCACCAGAGGACGGTGGCGGAGCTGCAGCAGGAAAATGCAGGGAGTGTTCAGAAGCTCAGGGAGACGGCCGAGCAGTTTGAGTGGCTGTGTGAACAGCAGCGTCACTGGATGTGCTGCGTCAAGAGGTGAAAACCAGTGTCCGGTGTTTGTTCAGCCTTTAGGAATTTTCAGTAGTCCCACACAATACTTCTGTGTTTAAACAGAGGTGGACAAAATACACACGTCAATAACTTACAGAAACATCTATATACTCTTGGTCAAGTACACCAGTCAGTGTAACATGGATCTGTTGGGTCAGTCAAGTACAGCGATAACATCGTGTGTGAGGCAGAGTGTGAAACTTGTGAAACCAACTCACCAGGTTCTGTTCCACACACACACACACACACACACACACACTAGGGGCAGTGAGCAGACGTGCCTGGAGTGATGGGCAGCCCTATCCATGGCCCCCAAATAGCAGTTGGGAGTCAGGTGCCTTGCTCAAGGGCACTTTAGTCTTTCCTGTTGGTTCAGAGAATAGAACCGGCCACCCGTCAGTCACAAGGCTGGTTCCCTAACCTCCAGCCCATGACTAAAAGTGTATGAATTTACAAAAAAAAAATTATGCTGAAAATGTTTTTGAGTACTGTATCACTCCTGCATTTAAAAATACTGTAGAAAAAAATAAAAAAATAAAAAAAAATTATATTTAAATTTAAAATTTTCAAATTAATTTTAATTAATTAATTTTAAATAAAATTTTAAATTAATTTAATTTTTAAATTTACAATCATACAGTTTGCTAGGTTGCTTTCCTGTCAAACAAGACGAAGAAACTACAGATAATAAACATTTGAATGCTTGGTTTTGCGTGTCCATAACTTGGGGATGTTTTTCTTTTGTGGCACAAATTCATCAGTATTTAAGAATTATAACATAAAACTGCACAGTATGGGACAGGATCCATGATCCCAGGCAAACAGATGTACAAACGTTCCTCTTAAATACAGATCATGAAACCAGGTCAAATTTCAAAGAAGGGAATATCCAGAGAATATAAAACATTTCTCAAAATTATTATTATTATTATTATTAATTATTTTATTATAAGGTTTACAGTGTCTTGTTTGACTGTAAAACTTATAATAATAATAATAATAATAATAATCAATAATAATTTGAGAAAATTGTTAATCTCTTGGATTCCTTTCTTTGAAAATTGACAGGGTTCATGATCTGTATTAAGGAAACGTTTGTATCTGTTTGCCTGGGATCATGTGATCCTGTTCCCCCTACTGTGCCAGTGTGTCTATGTATTGATATTCTGAAAGTACTGATGAATTTGTGCCACATAAGAAACATCCCTAGTTATGGACACGCAAAACCAAGCATTCAAATTTTATATCTGTAGTTTTCGTCTTGTTTGGCAGGAAAGCAACCTAGCAAACTGTAATGATTGTAAATTTAAAAATTAAATAATTAAAAAAGTTTAACTTTAAAATTGAATAATTAAAATTATTTGGAACCACATTAAAATTTAAATATACATTGTTCATTATTCTTTTATTTTTATACAGTATTTTTAAATGCAGGGAGTGATACAGTACTCTAAAAACATTTCTCCAGAAATTCCCAAAAAAAAAAATTTTTTTTCTTTTTGTAAATTTCATACACTGTCTAGTCACGTGGGCTGGAGGTAGGGACAACCCAGCCATTGTGACTGACGGTGTGGGACCGATTATCTATCTCTCGAACCAACAGGTAAAGATCTAAAGTGCCCTTGAGGCAAGGCACCTGACTCCCAAACTGACATTATGGGAGAGCCATGGATAGTTGGCCTGGACCTCTACAACTCCAGGGCAGCGTCTGCTCCACTGCCCCTAGGTGTGTGTGAGGAGGACGTGGTGCAGAGATGGGTTTCGAGTGTGGTGGACACAGAACCTTGGTTGAGTTGGTTTTCAAAGTCTTCACACATCTGCCTCACACAGCCACGTATGTTATCGCTGTACGTGACTGACCCAACAGATATCCATGTTACACGGACTGGTGTACTTGACCATGGCGTATATAAGATGTCGTCAAGAGGTTATTAGAATACCCTGATGCTATGTGAGTAGTGGATGTGTCCACCTCTGTTTAAACACAGCAGCTATTGTGTGGGACTGACTGAAAAATCCTAAAGGGCCTGAACAAATACCCGGAACTATGATGGTAGCAATCTTGACGCACGCACATCCAGTGACGCTGCTGTTCACACAGCTCACTCAAAGCCGGCTCTCGGCAGTCTCCTGAGATTCTGTAAACATAACCCTGCATTTTCCTGCTGCAGCTCCGCCACCGTCACTGTGGTGGTCCCCCACGTGCGGTTTGCTCAGGTCTGCATGTACAAGGACACATTCACAGCTTGGTCTTCTGTAGCTCCTCCACGTCTTGTGACTTGCTGAGACAAAGTCAGAAAAGAGCAACAGTAGGCATGTTTTTGAATTGGGTGTATGAGTTTTGTGTTAGTAGTGCTACGGATGTAAGGGTGTGGTGAACAGTAAAACGGTCAAGAGATGGCGACAGAGCTTGGGTTTATAGTACATGGAACGGTTCTCTGTACCAGTGTTCTGTGATGTATGATGATGTGAATAGACGTCAGTAGTCAGACTAATGAATGCAAGCTCTACTTAAAGACTGGTGGATCTGAGAGACACTGTGTTTGAGTCTCTCACCTACACTGAGCACGATGAAGAGTTTCCTGTTCCAGAAATGATTAAATAGGACATTAGAGCCTATAATAAAAATCCATGGTACTAGTTACTGCTCCATACTTCCCCGTACATTGAGGGTACATACTTTAGTGTACGGCACTCTCCGAATACTTAAGTACATTGAAGCGTACATGACTTTAGTTACTCGTACCTCTCATTACTTGAGTACATCGTGAAGGGCGACAACTTTAGTACGGCACATGGTACTTCTCCATACTTTAGTAACTAGGTACTTTCACTACTTAAGTAACTCTGAATAGGTACATACTTTACAGTACGTGGTACTCTTCATACTTAAGGTACCTCTGTAAGAGGAGCATAGCTTAGTACTGGTACTCTCCATTACTTAAGTACATCTGAAAGCAGGTACATACTTTGCAGTTACTGGTACTCTCCATACGTAAGTACATTGAAGGTACATACTCAGTACTGGGACTCTCCCATAAGATTAAGACATCTGGAAAAAGGTAAGAGTAGATATTAGTAGCTGGTAACTCCTATACTTGAGTACATCTGACTAGGGGACAGATACTAGTACTGGTTACTCTCACCATCCTTTAGTAACTGAGTACTTTCCATACTTAAGTACCTCGGAAGTATACATACTTTAGTACTAGGTTAACTCTCCATACTTAAGTAATCTGAAGGCTACATACTGAGTAGTACTGGGACTCTCCATACTTAAGACAGTCTGAACGGTACAGTACTTTAGTACTGGTACTCTCTATACTTAAGTATCATCTGAAAAGGCCCCCCCCCCCCCACCCTGGTACTACTTTTAATACTGGTACTCTCCATACTTAAGTACATCTGAAGGGACATACTTTAGTATACTGTGCTCTCCTAACTTAAGTACATCTGAATGGGGACGATACTTAGAGTACTGGTTACTCTGCCATACTAAGTAACATCCAACAAGGGAGACATACTTAGTAACTGTACCTACCATACTTAATGTACATCTTGAAGAGTAAATCCTTAGATAGTGGCTGGTAACTCGCACATACTTAAGTACATCTGAAAAAGGAACATACTTTAGGTACTGCGTACTCTCCATTACTTAAGTACATCTGAAGGTACATACTTTAGTACTGTTACTCCAGTGGACGTCTAAAGGATCTTTTGAGATGACAGTTCGAAACCAGATACTTGTTTAAGAGACAGATAACCCTAAACATAATGCAGCAATCAACATCAGCTAGGCCGCAGGTGAGCACTGTAAATTGACTAATTGGTTAGTGTTCATTTGGTATATAGTTTAATGCTGTAATGAAGAGATGACTGATTGACAGTGCTGGAAAGTAGCTGACTGGGCCAGTGTAGCATGTAGACCTGCGACATTTAAAAGCAAAGGGTTCTTGGATGCACTCGCCTGTGTACTTCAGTGTGAGTGGCATTATCGTGGAATTGAGTCCCAATAAAATATCCATATACAGCATGCAAAACTGCATTGCCAACTTTGTACTAGAAACCTGGACATTAAGCGACTGAGCCCTAAGAAAAATTCAAATCTGGCGCAGCGTTGAATAACAGTAGTCTGGAAATTGTAACTGTAATACTACCTGCCTGGTGCTGGTCAAAATATTTAATGATCAGAATAATGCATCCATGTTTCCTGATTTTATTACATTTTAATATGGGTTAATATATTGCACAGATCTAAATGCCATCACGACATGGCATTAAGTTCCCCATCTCATCCGAAAGTATAGTCCAGTCAAAAGCCTTCCTACCTGGCCCGAGCTGCCTCTTTCAGATCTTCGATTTCCCTGTCCAACCGAATGTTACCTCCTCAGGGAGCTTTATCTTCAGAGGCATCGTCATGATCTCTATTGGCTTTGTACGTTAGGCATGAGCCGCCTCCTATCCGGTGCAGGAGTGCGTCCACTGAGGCGCCCTGTAGCTGAGCCTCAGAGTTTGGAGCTTGCTGCAGGTCAGAGTAGCTTCACCTGCTGTCCAGCTGAAAAGTCAACAGGGCCGCCGCCCCGCACTGTCCTCCGCCCACAGGAGAACCACTCCGCTGTTTCCAGGGAACTGTACCAGTCTCCTGCACAGTACACATACAAAACACAATTGAAGCCGTGTGTTACAGGTGTTATTAGGCTATTTCTCTGTATTAGGCAAAAATGAAAGTTATTAAAACTAAATATAGTTTAAAAGATAGATATTTATTATATATGAATTATGAAATATATATATAGTATTTAATAATTATATTAACAGATGGATACATCGTTAAAGAACTGTGTTGAGCCAGACTGACGTGGTGACGTGCGCAAGATACCCACTTGTGTGCAGATTATTTTTTGACTGTTAACACGTCCTGAAGGCCTATTTGTCACTTGCTCCACCTCCACCCTACCCGCACTACATCGGCAGGAAACTGTTGTGAGGAACATTCAAGCTGCATGGGACTCATGGGTATGGATTATAGCAAGGACTCCCATAATAGGGAAATCTCTACAAAGCTCCATAACCGAGAACAGTCTGGCGTGTTGGGTTTAGCAAACACGGCGTGCCCCGACGCCATACTGAGAGACAGGTACTTCGTCTGTATGTGCACGCTGCAATAAAAAATTGATCATCACACAGTAAGCTAAAAAATTATCATAGTATTGATCCTGGTCTAATCTATTTATCTCACTGCTCATAAGCAACGACAGATCTCCACTCCCACACTTCCCTTGGGGGTTGCGATGGCAGTTGTTCTTATGTATTGATGAGCGTATGACTTTATTGCTCCATAATATACACACAATAACTAGAAATAGTTTAAACGCGCTTTAAAAGTCAATTTCCATAGTTATCCATTGTCATTAACACAAAACGGCTTCGCTTTGTTAGCTTAGCTACAATGTCCTAGGAACAGTTGGGCATGACGCACAGTGTAAGTACTATTAATATACGCCCAGGTTACATTTAAACTTGCAACTTCACTTTATTACATATGTGTAATCCATAACAAGAGTACAGAAATTTGCCGATTACTAACAAACAAAAATAAAATGAAGATAGAAGTCTCAAATCTCAAAAATAAAGTCAAGTATGTGTCCTGTATGTCAGTACTACCCTCACCTGAGAGCTACAGGAACCTCAGAAAATGCTTCCCCCAAACTGTTTCGTCTAAAATAGTTTGTGAACAGTCATATAATTATATAAACCAATATCTCTCGTAAACTGAAGCACATGTCACCATCACACTAGGACTAAGATGTCCAAACCACCGAGCAAGAACAACATCAGACTTCCAGACTGACAGACAGGTCAGACAAGCCAATTGTCGCACTCGCGATGGCTCCAAGTTTGTCTCTTGTAAGTATACACCCGGTCTCAAAAACAAAAAAGTTGATAGACCCGAGCCTGTATGAGATGGGAGCACCCATGGTGAGTTCGAGCTTAGCATAATTTCATCCGTGGCATAGCTTTACTACGGGATAGGACTGCTGATCGCACACTAGCAAGCCTAGCTAGTCGTACATTGGGGACCTAAATCACCGCAGAGACAGGGACAATATCCCGTGGCGTTACATTTTACCTTTTTTTTTTACCAAAAATTTTTTTTTTGTGTTTTTTTCTTGTTCTAACACTACAGCCAAATCCTTTCCTGCAGATATATATGTACCAATATGAACGCGATCATCCACACTGGCCGAAAGAAGAATCCGCAGTTATGATGCTTTCTCCTCCAGGGTATACACCACACTGCTTAGAACAGGAACCAAATGATCTGGGTGGGAGACTAGAACTTTAGAGAGCAGAAAGCCAGGGACCTCAGTACCCCCGTGTCTACGAAATGGCTGATCCAAAAACATTTGTGTGGAGCTCTAGATCGTTTACAAAGCCAAGCTTACACTATTCAGTCATCATTCACACATGACCTATCGTGACCTTAGGTCTTGACTCAGGCATCGAAGCTCATTTAAGTAAGCTCCTGGTGCACACACTTCTCATCACCTCAGTGCTACGAATGACACCGCACCACCAAAAATGATACCTTGCTTGGTTACGGTGGTCCCTGATCCAAAACCAGGTAGCTATAGAGACCATCAAAGGACGCAGAGATAAATCAAAAGAATCAGAGGAAAACTAACAGTCTTGTACATCCACCTGTATGGTCAGCGGAGCTAATCAATGAACAATGGGTGGAGATATAAGGAGGGTGTACTTGGCTGGTCATTGTAGGAGAAGCCAGAGTAGAAAGAAGAAATTTTTTTTGAAAAGGTACCCGTTGCTGCTTGGAGCGTGTCATGCAGTGGTCGTGTCATGAGATGCAGGTTTCCTGGCAGGCATGGTCTTTCTGACGGAGCTGCACCGACAGGCAGTCCTCCAGCTTCAACCTTCAGACCAGGAGCCCCCTCTCTCTCTCGTGGAGCGCACATGCACTCTCTCTCACCAGCACTGCTGCCACGCAACAGAACAGTACGATGCTGAGTGAGCACTAGACTAAATCACGAACACAGCATCCTAAAGAACTCACGTCTCAGGAAAACAGAACTCTCTTGATGAAGACGTGGAGAAAACAAAAATGCTTTCTATAACTAGTGGAGATCGCTTGTTGTGATAAGGCAGACCTGCTCCTGAGCTCCTAGTAATTTAAAGGGCTGAAGGGCAAAACATCCTTTCTGGAGCCACCTCCCCATAACTACCTTCGCTAACCTGCATTAGCTTCAGTGATCGTTTAGTGCAAGGCTTTTTCTGCCTACGAGGAAGAAACAGCTTCCAATTAAACCTTTTAGCTTTCTCTAGCTTTCTCTTAGCTTTCTCTTCCCCAAAACGATTATTTTATATTTTCATGTTAGACACTGATTAACATGTCCGGTCATACGTTCATGTTTTCCATCATTTCTGGACAGGGGGACTCGAGGATACGGATGCCATTCCATTGTTGTAAAATATGGAAATTGTCCTTTATTTGTCAAATAAAATGTTCCGATTTATTTTCGTATAAATATCCCGTAAATTAGTTGTTCTGCTTCTGTAAATGTCTGTGTAAATTTGTTCCGTATTTCTGTAAATGTCCATAAATTTGTTCCATATTTTGTAAAAAGTCCATAAATTGTTCAGACATATATTTCTGTAAATGTCCGTAAATTTGTCCGTTATTTTTCCGTAAATGTCGTAAATTTGTTCCGTATTTTCCGTAAATGTCCGTAATGCATTTGTTCCGTATTTCTGTAAATGTCCGTAAATTTGTTCCGGTATTTCTGTAAATGTCCATAAAACTTGTTCCATATTTCTGTAAATGTCAGTAAAATTTGTTCCATATTCTGCGTAAATGTCACAGTAAATTGTTCCGTATTTCTGTAAAAGTCCGTAAATTTGTTCCGTATTTCTGTAAAAGTCCGTAAATTGTTCCGTATTTCTGTAAAAGTCTGTATATTTGTTCATATTTCCGTAAATGTCTGATATACACGTGGTCTCACACATATTAATCAACAGCTCTCCCAGAAAACAACATCCCCCCCTCTGAAATCAGATCAGACAGAACGCCGATATTTCATGCACCCCCGTCCTTTATTTTTAACATTTTGAAAGGTTGGCAACGCTACTCTAGGATCAGAGCTTAGGACGAGACCAGTCCACCAATGGCACTGTAGCTAGCTCTCTCACATGAAACTCAAAACAGTGGACAGTGGTTGACTCACAGCCTGCAACATTAGCGCAATAGATATAAACCCGCAGCTAGCAAACGCTAAGCTTGATTGAGTGCAGCCAAAATCAGAACATGTCTGGAATTGTGGCGCAGGACAAACAAACTGTGTGCCTCTAAACACAATGGATTGGTTGGTCGTCTCCACCAAGACAAAAGCGGGATTCATCAATGAAGATGAACCGCTGCCATTATGAGTCACTCCGTGACAGTCTGGTACGACACAGTTACAATGGTCCTACACCCATTTATAAACATTCAGATTGGTCTGAACATGCTAGTGAGTTTGTTGTGTTTATGTAGCCCACATTTTGTCAAAGGCCAAAACAAATATTGGCCCAAAAACACATCAATCAATTGGAATGATATAAAAATCAGTTTAAGCTTTAGTACAAAATCAAGCACTCCAAAAATCTGGGGAGGAAATTAGGGAAAAAATCGAATGACATACTTTCACATGCTACTATATAAAAAAACATCTTGACTGTATATGGAAAGTTTACATACCATCACTGTCTGAAGAAAAAGCAACGTTGTCCAAAATGGTAACTTTACAGGAAAGAGCATAAACCTCATTCAGTTCTAAGGCAAGTCAATGGAACCAGACTTCTTTCCAAGCGAGTTTGAGCCATTTCTGTTGGTCCATTCATCATGACGTTCCCATACAGTGTAAACGGCAGCTGCTGAGTTCAAATGACGAATTAAAGTGCAAATGAACAAAAAAGGAGATACATATTTCTCAGCATTGAGTGACATCATAACCATGAAGCAGTCTGGCTTTTATAGAGGGTCACGTCTGTGAGTAGTGCTACAGCTATCTGTGTAACTATAGTGGTTAGCATTGTCAAGAGCAGCAGTGAAGCACAGGCAACTAAACTGACCTTCGATTCCTTTAGCTGCCGAACTTACAGTACACGCCATTGCTCATGTACGATGTGGAAATGAGTGAACAGATCCTCTACTGAGGATACACTACAGGTGTTCATACTATTGCATGCGGCAGCACATCCAGTTTACTAAAGTTCTACAACGGCCAGTACCTTACCACACGTTTAACATCATTAGCTTTCCACAGATGGTGAACTCTAGAGCCCATAACCGCTATCCGAGAAACACTGATAAACGCGGTGTTCTAAGGCCAGGCTTTAAGGAGCAAGGCTTTTCTTCTGCTTAGCTCTGTTACTACACACAGCAACCTTTTGTTCCCTTGTTTTACTTCCCCAGGAATGACCTGTAATGGGAGCTGTGGTGGAAAGCTAAGATTCCCTCTTAGTTCAAACGTAGAACAACAAACTGGGACTCTATACATAAAAATCCTGTGACATCAGCATCATTCTTTAACCCACAGTCGTCACGTAATGCTTTACCAGCACGCATTTGCTGGCCATGCCATCTGTGATGCTGAATCAGCTGTTGGCGTTCGATCTACCAGGAGAGAACGAGTGAGAAATCAGAACCTTGTGGCCCGAACTTTTCGGAAGCTGCTGAGTAGTTTACATGTGTAAGAAGTTAAGTCATAGTGAGTCATGCCCCAGTGGTTTAGTATGGAAATGTCCGATTCTAGAAACCTAACAAAACTTAGAGTAGTAAAGTTATCCACAGTGGCGGTGAAGGGAACCCGATCTCTGAAGAACTGAATGGCTCTGAAAGCTCCCAGGACAGTTTTAACGTTTTTAGCTCATCTCCAGACCATTTTAGTATCCCAGTACTTACATTGGAAAGTCGGGTTTCTAATACCATTACCCATCCACATCTAACCACTCTGAGTGACGTTCGGAAAGCCCCCCCTTCAGGCTTTACAGTGAGGCAAACAAAGCTAGGCCCCGTTATCTATAAGCTGGGTGAAGCTGGGAGTCTCTTTACCTGTTCTCGTGTGCCAGGTCGGGTGCACTTGGCTTGTGAGGGTACTGGATCTGGCTGTAATCTTCATCCCTGCTCGCCCTGAAGAACCTCCTCAATCTCTGAGAATGCTGCACGCTTCTCTCCTTCTTCTTCTTCGTTCCCTTCTTTCTCTCTCTCTCTATCTCTCTCTCTACTCTCTCACTGCTTCGGGGGTGAATTTCAGAGGTGTCAGGGCGAAGAGCACGTCAGATTTACTGATAGCCACAGGCTATGAAAACCACACATGCCCGCCCATCTCTCTCTATCTCTCTCCCTCTCCCTTTCTCTCTCTTTCTCTCTCTCTCTCTCATTATTGCTACTGCATACCTGAAGGAAGTAGTGTAACCCAGAGGTCGATTAGCTATTAGATAATTATTATTAGATACGTTATGCAAATAC
Source organism: Prochilodus magdalenae (assembly GCA_024036415.1). Classification (NCBI taxonomy): domain Eukaryota; kingdom Metazoa; phylum Chordata; class Actinopteri; order Characiformes; family Prochilodontidae; genus Prochilodus; species Prochilodus magdalenae. The sequence goes on along the minus strand of JAMWET010004063.1, from coordinate 1,480 downwards.
CGGATCTGAGGCATGTCAGAGCCTGCAGCTACAGCTGTGCTGCACCGAGTCTGAAATATTTGTCTGAGCCCAGCCATGTCGAGTCATCATTAGGGTATTCATGATGGGCTGCAAAGTCCCATTTGGTCTATCTTCTAGCTTGTATGGGATGGATTATCACAGGACACCATTAGGAACCTCTACAGCTCCATACCGAGACGTCTGGCGTGTTGGGTTAGCATACACGGCGGCCCGACGCCATACTGAGAGACAGACTTCTGTATGTGTAGCTCAATAAATATTGATCATATCAGTCTAAATTTATCATCAGTTATTGATCCTGGTCACCTTTATCCTCCTTCCCAACACACCCGCACTCCCACACCTCCTTCTGGGAGCAGCAGTTCCTTTAAAAACGTAATTTATTTACCAATATATTTCCCAATTTGAAACATACCTACCTACATGTGTGTATGGCTCAGCCTTTCTAGCCCAACACGAACACTGATCTTCGGCCCTGTAGGTCAAAATGCTTCATTTGGGCATCATTTGAGAAAAGTTTCAGAGCTACATAATAATCAAAAAATTATTTTATGAGCTGAGATTCACAAATTTTGCACCATTAATCTCACAGCACAGTTTCCTGCCTGAAAAAGATGAAAAAATTTAATAGAAAGAAAGCACTACATAAATCGTTTGCATGGTAAGTGTGAGAAGTCCATTTAATAGGATGACACGGACGTTTATGCACGCACCACCACATTATGACACTTGTGAATACCTTCGAGTTAATATTTCTAAATTTTTTTGGTAAATTTCTATCAATGGATCCAGTTATTGCCTATAAACTGCAAAAGGCCAGTTATCAGTTGTATATCTGCTGGGCCGGTTGAAATGAGGACTTTCAGGCGTAGATCTTATTTTGTCCAGCAGGGGAGGCATCTACACACAGCTGCGGGTTCGTTTCTTGGTCCACAGTCATATCTGGACAGCAATTTAAAATAGGAAGCAATAAAAAAATCCTTCCTGAATACACACATTTTTAAGGCAACAAAAATTTTCCTGGTTTCAAATTTTAAAGCACATATCAGGCAATCTGGGTCTAATCCCTTTTTTTTTCTTTGTTGTTATGTACAGGATGGAACCAAAAGGGGTTCAATTCTTTTAATCCTTGTGGAAAAAAAACACTCGCATGACAGAAGTATTCTGACTAATGAAAGTCTATTATTACTGATATAAAATGGATAAACATTTTCCATTCAACCTAAATGTGCAGCAGCTATATCTGGTGCACACCATTAGGATTTACATTCAGCATTAGCTGACGCTCTTATCAGAGCGACTTACAAGTCTCATCAGTATACAGGTGGGCCAAAGTAGAGTTGGATTCTTTTGCCCAAGGACTCTTATGGTGGTGTAGCACAGCATAGTCACCCAGACTAGGATTCGAACCCAGTCGCAAAACGAGTGAGTTAATTGGCTATTTTGGAGGTCAGTGGAT
>JAMWET010004062.1:30000-33953 GCA_024036415.1 Prochilodus magdalenae | reverse complement strand
GACGTCTCCTACAGTAGACGCCTCGCATGTGTGGCGCACAGCCTCTCGGTTATTGGACTGTCCCCACTGAGGCACCTCCTGAATCTATCTTTCAGAAGGCCTTTTCCCAGTAAAAAATAAAAAACAAAAACAAAACCGTCAGGATCTCTGAGCAATATTGAAATCGTGCCAGGTTGTGGGGTGCGAAAGGGGCTTTACGAACGACAGCTCAGCGCAGGAATGTCCCTCGGTGTTCTCAAAGTAAAGGTGAGGAAGGTGGGTGGGGAGATTCATATGAAGCTAGAGTGCATGCGCGTGGATTCAGAGTTCAGTACACGAACACAGCACCACAAATGGTTTCCCAACCGGAAACGTGCACACGGCGCTGTATGCGGGGTGCAGGCGAGTCCAGGCGAGTTTATATATGTGTATAAAACTATATTTAGTTTAGTTAGCCGCAGAACCCCTGCTGTAAACTATTCAGATTCAAATAACGATGTTAAGTTAATCATTAAAGGAGCGTATAGGATTCGGGAACAATGTGAATTACTGGAAGACATTCCGTCATGTTAGAACAGTAGTGTTGAAGCACTGTATGCAAAGCATCATGAGTGTTGGTTAGTAGAATGAATGTCATATGATCTGCAGCTCACAAAGCTCACGCATTAGCATGCTAGCTTGTCCAGTAACCAGCATGCTAGCTTGTCCAGACCAGCCCTCTCAGGTTTTATCTCTTTGTTTAACCTCCACATTTCTAACATTTGGATCTTTATTCTGTCCTTCAGGCTGAAGGGTTTTCTATAATGAGTGTTTCAGGTCAGGTTAGGATGAGTCGAGTCGGAAGTCAGTGAAGGGCCTGTCCAAGTCGAGTCTTCAGGGAGTCTTGGTCAAGTCACGTGATCGGCGAAGAGGGAGTCCAAGAGTATTTGGGGGTCAAGCTCAAATAAGGATGAGTTGAGTTGGGAGTTTATAGACCATAGAGTCCAAGTTAGGTAAGGTGTTGGTTACAAGCGAGGACAAGTCGAGCTTGGAGTCAGTTAAGGGTGAGTTGACTCGGAAGTCAGCTAGAAGCAAGGTGGGAATCGGATAAGGGGTAGTAGAGTTAGTAGTCAGTTAAGAGCTTGTACTAGTCAAGAGAGGTGGACAGCTAAGAGCGAGCCCAAGTATATGTGGAAGGCATTTAAGAGCGAGGCCAAGTCAGGTAAAGAGTCAAGGAAGGATAAATTGAAGTGAGTGGCAGTTAAGAGCAAGTTTGAGTTGGTAGTCAGTTATGGGTAAGTCAAAGTGAGACAGAGTCAAGTCGTCAGCTAAGAGTGAGTCCAGGTTTTGTTGGGAGTCAATTAAGAATGAGACTCTGGCATCAGTTAAGGACTAATGTCCGGGTTGAGTCAGTTAAAGACCAAGTCAAGTTAATGTCCAAGTCAAGTCAAGTGGTCAGTTAGGAGAGTGTCCAAGTATATAGGTGAAGAGCAAGGCCAAGTCGAGTTGGAAGTCAGTTAAGGATGATCCTGACTTGAGTCAGGAATTGGTTATTGAGAGCGAGCTTGAGTCGAGGCGGGAATCAGTTCAGAACGAGTAGAGTCAGTAGTCATTTAAGACCAAGTCTGAGTAGAGTTGAGAGTTGGTCAAGCCTTGAGTCGGTCAAGAGCAAGTCAGAGTTAAATCAGGAGTCAGTTAAGCATGGCCTGACTCAGGAGTCTGTGAAGGTTAAGACAGGACTCTGTTACAAGCGATTCTGACTTCTTTTTGGGAGTCAGTTAAGAGTGAGTGAAGCCGGTAGTCTTTTAAAAGCAAGTCTGTGTGGAGCCGGACGTCAGTTACAGGCAAGTCCAGTGAGGAGTCAGTTAAGAGCCAGTTTGAATTGAGTCGAGAGTCGTTAAAGGATGAGTCAAATTGGGAGTCGGCTACGTACGACTTTAAGTAGAGTCAGGAGCCAAGAAAAGGATCAGCCAGGATTTAGCCGTGTGTGCTTCAAATGTTCTCCAGTTGGATTTGAATTCATAGCCATGACTTTACGTATCGGTGAAACCACAGTGTGGATTTAGCCCATAGCGCCGCTCTCCGCTGCCAGCTCATTTGCAAGTGAAATTTCCACCGTGCTATTTTGCTACGGCTAAGCGTCTTGCAGATGGCCGCTGCGACTCCAGAGCAGGCGGAGGGTACCAGGGTTAAGCCTTGCTCAGGGTTATACTGGCGGTAGCAGGATGCCATCAGCTGGGATCGAACCCATCTTGGTTCAAAGCCAAGCTGGCCTTTATTTTTAGGCAGCTGTGTTGCCTACACAGATACGGAGGCTCGAGCCGAATGTGCACACGGAGTTTCAGGAACTACCTTCCTCTCCTCTGCTGAAGACAGTAACCTCAGACATGTGGCCAGGTGGAGTTGGTTTTGCATGAACTGGTCAGAATTACTCTCATGACCTCCACATCCACACCCTTCTTCCTGGCTGTAACGGAGGAGGACTCCACCTAACGGCCATGCCACTTAATGGCCATCTGAATCCGTTTTTAAGGTGGGATAGAAGAAAGTCAGAAAGGAAATACAGTTTGTGCTATGAAATGAAAGGGCTGGCACCCAATTACCCAGATAGCATGCAGATGTGGGCCACATCTGGAAAAGATATGGCATTGCAGACCCACTAGCGGCACTGTCTATCTGGAGGGAGTCAAATGTGGCCCATATGTTCCAACACAGACCTGGTCCACTTCTGGCACAGATACGGCAGTGCTGCCTACTGGCAAACTGCATGTAACTGAGAAGTGGCCCACATGTTCCAACACAGATCTGGTCCACCTTTGGTACAGATACGAGAGTACTGCCTTCTGCATGTCCCTCAAAAGTGGCCCACATGTTCCAACACAGATCTGGTCCACCTTTGGTACAGATACAACAGTACTGCCTTCTGCATGTCCCTCAAAAGTGGCCCACATGTTCCAACACAGATCTGGTCCAGTACTTTCTGGTCACTCAGAAGTGGCCCACATGTTCCAACACAGATCTGGTCCACCTTTGGTACAGATACAACAGTACTGCCTTCTGCATGTCACTCAGAAGTGGCCCACGTGTTCCAACACAGATCTGGTCCACCTTTGGAACAGATACGACAGTAGTGCCTAATTAATGTCACCCAAAAGTGGCCCACATGTTCCAACACAGATCTGGTCCACCTTTTGGAATGGATACGACAGTAGTGCCTGTTACATGTCACTCTGAAGTGGCCCACATGGTCCAAAACAGATCTGGTCCACCTTTGGAACATACGACAGTACTGCTTATTTCATGTCACCCAAAGGTGGCCCACATATTTAATACATGCATTTGGCCCACATTACTACGTTCCCTCAAAAATGGCCCCACAATGTTCCAACACTCTGCAGATCTGGTCCCACTTTCATGGCGAGATCGGGTCCACCTTTGGTTACAGATACATGGCACTCTCTCTACTGCTTCCTGCATGTCCTGGCCCACAAACTGATACATGTCCTTCTGACAAAAAAGTGGCCCACATGTTCCAAAACTGATCTGGTCCACCTTTGGAACGGGTACGACAGTACTACCTGCTGCATGTCCCTCAAAAGTGGCCCACATGTTCCAACACAGATCTGGTCCACTTCTGGCACAGATACTGCCTTATTCATGTCACCCAAAGGTGCCCACATATTTTTAATACATGCAATTTGGCGGCCCACATGTTCAACAACACAGCAGTGCTGCCTACTGGATAAAGTGCAACTGGGGCAAGTGCATGTCACCCAAAAGTGGCCCACATGTTCCAAAACAGATCTGGTCCACCTTTGCACGGGTACAGCAGTGCTGACCTACTGTCATTTGTGGCCCCACAATGTCCAAACACAGATCCGCACCTTTCAGGTACAGATGGCTTACCTTGTGGCCCTACATATTGCATATTGCCGGGAATGGTCCACCAAGCAAGTGGGCCAGATGAAACTCAGGAATGTGGGCCAGGTTTGGGT
>JAMWET010004062.1:17500-25000 GCA_024036415.1 Prochilodus magdalenae | reverse complement strand
GATAAACCAGTTAAGCGTTACGTTCCACATTAGTTAAGCAGGGGGGAGCTGTGAAGTGGACGGCGTATTTCGGGCCGCAGGCATGATGCTCGTGTTTGGGTAAGGGTCCGTGGTTTATGCTGCTTGCGGCTTCGAGTGCGATCGCGGATTCACCTTCATTTCTTTTAAAGTTTTCCGCTATATCTTCAGTGTTCTCCATCAAAACCGCGTACATGTGGTGTGTGTAGCATAGTGGAGTATGTATGGTCATATGAGAAAGTTTGAAATTTATTCAGATCACATTTTCTTGGTTTTTCTAGATGAAATATGGCACATAGTCCACAAATTTTAGTGTACTATTGAAATTTCTATTTATTAGCCAAAGAAATAAAAATAGAGATAAAATATAAAGGGTGCCAATACTTTTTCACAGACACAGTGAAACACTACACACACTTACCTGTGTTATGTATACTATAATGGAGTGTGTTTATATAGTTTAACCCTCTTTCAAATGACATTTTCTTGTATGAAATCTGTCATTTTGTCTACTAATTTAAACTTAAAACTTAAAAATTTTACACAACTCAAATTTCTATTTATTGGCCCAAAAAAACAGGAAAGATCAAATGTAAAAGGTGCCAATACTTTTCCAGAGGCCACAACTTATGTTTACATTAGCGTTCTCCCTGTTTATGGAATTAAGCAAATAAACAGTAATTGTAGATTAAAATTAGAGAAAATTTAAAACTAATTATCATTTAGAAAATCAACAAAACAAAAAGTACAGTTTGGGTTCCTACTATGGCATATAACCGTACTATACAATACTAGCATGAGTAGTATAGTGCAGTGTATATACAGTTTGAGCCTCATTCACATTATTTTACTATATGAAATTTGATGTGTCTACTAATTTAAACAATTTAAAATTTTAGTTTATTTGCACATCAAAGGGAAAAATGTAACTGTAAAATTTCTTTTTAAAGGTGCCAATACTTTAAACAGACCATTACTAGTGTTTTCTTCCCCTCCCATATTATAATATTAAGAGAATCAACAGGACTTGTGCATTAAAATGAGAAAAATCAAAACCGAATTTCATATTTAAACAAAATATCAACAAAACGTAGAAGCTATGGCGTATCACACGCGACTGTACTGTACTACACGTGCCGTGTATACGCACGTACATATGGTATGTATAGTCTGGTGTAGTGTGTGTATATAGTTTGAACCTCGTTGAAACAACATTTCCTTGATTTTTCTTTATTAAATTTGGCATTTTGTCTACGAATTTAAACTATTTTACACAATTTCAGTTTCTGCTTATTTGCCCAAAAAAGGCGAAGAGAGAATGTTAGGGTGCCAATACTTTTTCACAAGCCACAACTCATGTTTTGCATCGTCTTTTTACCCCCCGGATTATAACATCAAGAGAATGAACAGTAATTGTGCATCAAACTGAGCAAAAACCGAAACTTAATTTTTCGTATGGGGAAATTTAACCAACTGTTCCATATGACTGTACTGTACTACACGTGCTGTGCCCACCGGACTACTGACGGCGGTATGTCGCTGTCTAGTACGCTAACCGACGTGCTCATTAGGACGCTTAGCTAGTGCCTGGACTGTTTGGCCTGTTTGCTAGAGTTCTAGGCGCTAGCTGACGGTGGAGCGGGGGTCTCCGGGTAGAGCGAGGCTTTATCATTAGCGAGTGTTTCTATTTTTCTGGTTTCAGTCGTTTTTCCGCTTTCCCCTCCTCGCGCCGGCACTCGTCCGATCTTCTGTTCTCTCGACTGTTTCCAGCGGTCCGTTGGCCGACGCTGCCTCTCCGCACCATCACTTTTTTATTTTTGAATGCACTTTGTAAGCGATATCCGGCATCCTCCTTGATTTAAAAAAAAAAAAAACAAAAAAAAAAAACACAAACAAACAAAAAGATGGGGAGGTTCGGATGGGGAGGTTCGGCTGGGGGGCATTTTTAATCCTGTAGTGAAGTATTTTATGCTTTTATTTGATCAGTCTTTCATGTATGGTTTCTATGTCGAATGAATACGAGTTTGCCTCAGCAGATTTAAAAAAAAAACAAAACAACAGAAACGAAAAGGGTCTGTCGAGCCGAATTTCTTGTTTTGTTTTTTTTTTGTTGTTGTTTTTTTTCCGAGGCTTTTATGCTATCAACTCTTTATTAAATATTTTGATTTAAGCTGTATGTCTGATTAGTCTGTTGGTGTGTTTATGTACATCTTTAAAAAGAAAAAGAAAAAAAAACGAGAAGAAAGGGGCCGTGTCTCCATATCAGTACTGCTACTTCGGTTGAGAGGTATGAAATTAAAGAGGAATTGCACCAATTATTCAGAGGAAATTTCTAAATTTCTGCACCAGACCAGCGAGCGGGGCTGTCTGGAAGGCTGGGCTCCGGGTGGGGAACCGTGTGGGCTGTTTGGTGGTGGTGGTGACCAGGAGGGTCTACAGCAGGAGGGGATCAGAGTTACTACCTCCTCTCTTCCTCCCCACCCCTCTCTCTCTGTCCGACCAGCCCTCTCACACCTCTCTCCCCATCCCTTCATCCCCACCTCTCTCCATCATACGCTCTCAACAAATCCCTTCATCATCTCTCACTCCATCTCTACTAGTCTCTCCCCATCCCTTCATCCCCACCTCTCTCCATCCCTACGCTCTCACAATCCCTTTATCCCCACCTCTCTCCATCTCTACCCTCTCTCCCCATCCCTTCATCCCCACCTCTCTCCATCCCTACGCTCTCACAATCCCTTCATCCCCCACCTCTCTCCATCTCTACCCTCTCTCCCCATCCCTTCATCCCCACCTCTCTCCATCCCTACGCTCTCACAATCCCTTCATCCCCACCTCTCTCCATCTCTACCCTCTCTCCCCATCCCTTCATCCCCACCTCTCTCCATCTCTACCCTCTCTCCCCATGCCTTCATCCCCTCCTCTCTCCATCCCTACGCTCTCACAATCCCTTCATCCCCATCACTACCCTCCCTCCCCCACCTCTTCATCCCCACCTCTCTCCATCTCTACCCTCTCTCCCCCCATCCCTTCATCCCCACCTCTCTCCATCTCTACCCTCTCTCCCCATCCCTTCATCCCCACCTCTCTCCATCCCTACGCTCTCACAATCCCTTCATCTCCACCTCTCTCCATCCCTACGCTCTCCCCATCCCTTTATCCCCACCTCTCTCATCTCTACCCTCTCTCCCCATCCCTTTATCCCCACCTCTCTCATCTCTACCCCCTCTTCCCATCCCTTCATCCCGACCTCTCTTCATCTCTACCCTCTCTCCCCAACCCTTCATCCCCACCTATCTCCATCTCTACCCTCTCTCCCAATCCCTTCATCCCCACCTCTCTTCATCTCTACCCTCCCTCCCCAACCCTTCATCCCCACCTCTCTCTCCATCTCTACCCTCTCTCCCCAACCCTTCATCCCCACCTCTCCATCTCTACCTTCTCTCTCCATCCCTTCATCCCCACCTGTCCCAGCCTGTCAGTCATCCGGTAAACTCACAGAAGGGTATGTGGTGTAAAAGTAACACAAACCTCTTCAGAATAAAAACTTTTTCTAGATGACATATTTTCGTTTTGTGACGCATGTAGTTCCAGCTTCACTCCAAACGTGTTGTGTAGCCGTTTTACAGCTGCGGTGCTTCTGGGTTGTTTCCGGTTTTTGCACAGACTGAAAGTAAACCGAAAGAAATCAGAGTAAGGTGTGTACATGCGCCGAGCGGCCTGGTTGCTGAGCTAGGCTCCAGAGTTCTGGGCCTTAACCCAATCTAAGAAACCACGTGACCACTTGAATAATCCAGTAGCTGCTGAGATCTGAGTACGGTCTGATTATTAGGTGCATGTAAACTCACTTTTAGATGGGCGGACGTCTGGTTCCATTCACCACCACTGTGAACAAATCTGCCTTTCCAAGGAGCCTTTGACACAGTACTCCTCGGAATCTCCTCACCCTTTAATCAGGCAGGAATTGTAACCGATTGGTGGAATTCCCCTTTGATGTTGTAATCCGTTTTACTTTTGATGAAAATGTAATTTGCTATAATATCACATGACCGTACGTTACGAGAGTCGCACTCGCTCATCAACACGTTCCTCAGAGCAGAGTCTTGTGGGCTGGTTTTCCTTCTCTTTATTTTCCCTTCTTTCTTCCCTCCTTTCTTTTCCGTGGCCGTTTGAAAGACGTTCAGCAGCAGCAGCAGCGGTTTGCGGCCGGAAACAGCACAACCCCCCGCCACGCTCGTGGACATCTACACGTACACGTGATGCTGTAAAGCGACGCACCCAGCAGAGACGAAGAGCTACGTGACCAACCGGCGCATAACCGAGCCTGCCGTAAACACAGCACAGACTGAGGAGAAACATAAACAACAACAAACAAACAAGTAAACAAAGTAAACAACTGTAAAAAGGGCTTTTTTCTGTTCTCGCTTGCCGACCCGCCGGAGGCACTGCATTCCTGGTTTTGTATAAAAGCTTAGAAAAAAAGGAAAAAAAAAAAAAAAAAGAGGAAAATGTACATTCAGATTCTCTCCTTCCTTTTTGTGTAATTACGAGTTAGCTGTTCACCACATGGAGTGATGATGATGATGATGATGATGATGATTATTGTTATGTGAAAATAAATGCCTTCGATGAGTACTTCACGTGAAACGTGCATTAGGAACACAGCAGCTCCGCCGTGTCCCGCTCCAGAATCATCTTTACTGCTCTTTCTTTCTTTTTCTTTCTTTTTTCTGTTTCTTTTCTATTTAATGTGCCATGTGTGAGGGGCTGGGCAGGTGGGTATGATCAGTGATCAGTGGCTGAGCGTCTGTCAGACCAATAAAGGAGTAACCGAACAGCTCGTCAGCTCATTTCCAGTCCTGTGTGATTCTCAGACCTGAGTGCTGTTGAGTGGCATGTGGGGTCCTCGGAGTGAGGTCCTGGCGTGTGTGGAGTCACTGAGTGAGGTCCTGGTGTGCGTGGAGTCACTGAGTGAGGTCCTGGTGTGTGGAGTCTCTGAGTGACGTCCTGGTGTGTGGAGTCTCTGAGTGAGGTCCGGGTGTGTGATGGCTCTGAGTGAGGTCCTGGTGTGTGGAGTCTCTGAGTGACGTCCTGGTGTGTGGAGTCTCTGAGTGAGGTCCGGGTGTGTGATGGCTCTGAGTGAGGTCCGGGTGTGTATGGCTCTGAGTGACATCCTGGTGTGTGATGGCTCTGAGTGAGGTCCTGGTGTGTGGAGTCTCTGAGTAAGGCCCTGGTGTGTGATGGCTCTGAGTGAGGCCCGGGTGTGTGATGGCTCTGAGTGAGGTCCTGGTGTGTGATGGCTCTGAGTGAGGCCCCGGCGTGTGATGTCTGAGTGAGGTCCTGATGTGTGGAGTCTCTGAGTGAGGTCCTGGTGTGTGATGACTCTGAGTGAGGCCCTGGTGTGTGATGGCTCTGAGTGAGGTCCTGGTCTGTGATGGCTCTGAGTGAGGTCCTGGTGTGTGATGGCTCTGAGTGAGGCCCTGGTGTGTGATGGCTCTGAGTGAGGCCCGGGTGTGTGATGGCTCTGAGTGAGGTCCTGGTGTGTGATGGCTCTGAGTGAGGCCCCGGCGTGTGATGTCTGAGTGAGGTCCTGATGTGTGGAGTCTCTGAGTGAGGTCCTGGTGTGTGATGGCTCTGAGTGAGGCCCTGGTATGTGATGGCTCTGAGTGAGGTCCTGGTGTGTGATGTGTCTGAGTGAGGTCCTGGTGTGTGATGGCTCTGAGTGACGCCCTGGTGTGTGATGTCTGAGTGAGGCCCTGGTGTGTGATGGCTCTGAGTGAGGTCCTGGTGTGTGATGGCTCTGAGTGAGGCACTGGTGTGTGATGGCTCTGAGTGAGGTCCTGGTGTGTGATGGCTCTGAGTAAGGCCCTGGTATGTGATGGCTCTGAGTGAGGCCCTGGTGTGTGATGGCTCTGAGTGAGGCCCTGGTGTGTGATGGCTCTGAGTGAGGTCCTGGTGTGTGATGGCTCTGAGTGAGGCCCTGGTGTGTGATGGCTCTGAGTGAGGCCCTGGTGTGTGATGGCTCTGAGTGAGGTCCTGGCGTGTGATGGCTCTGAGCAACGCCCTGGTGTGTGATGGCTCTGAGCAACGCCCTGGTGTGTGATGGCTCTGAGTGAGGTCCTGGTGTGTGATGGCTCTGAGTGAGGTCCTGGTGTGTGATGGCTCTGAGTGAGGCCCTGGTGTGTGATGGCTCTGAGTGAGGTCCTGGTGTGTGATGGCTCTGAGTGAGGTCCTGGTGTGTGATGGCTCTGAGTGAGGCCCTGGTGTGTGATGGCTCTGAGTGAGGCCCTGGTGTGTGATGGCTCTGAGTGAGGTCCTGGTGTGTGATGGCTCTGAGCGACGCCCTGGCGTGTGATGGCTCTGAGTGACGCCCTGGTGTGTGATGGCTCTGAGTGAGGTTCTGGTGTGTGATGGCTCTGAGCGAGGTCCTGGTGTGTGATGGCTCTGAGTGAGGCCCTGGTGTGTGATGGCTCTGAGTGAGGTCCTGGTCTGTGATGGCTCTGAGTGAGGTCCTGGTCTGTGATGGCTCTGAGTGAGGTCCTGGTGTGTGATGGCTCTGAGTGAGGCCCTGGTGTGTGATGGCTCTGAGTGAGGCCCGGGTGTGTGATGGCTCTGAGTGAGGTCCTGGTGTGTGATGGCTCTGAGTGAGGCCCGGGTGTGTGATGGCTCTGAGTGAGGTCCTGGTGTGTGATGGCTCTGAGTGAGGCCCCGGCGTGTGATGTCTGAGTGAGGTCCTGATGTGTGGAGTCTCTGAGTGAGGTCCTGGTGTGTGATGTGTCTGAGTGAGGTCCTGGTGTGTGATGGCTCTGAGTGAGGCCCTGGTGTGTGGAGTCTCTGAGTGAGGTCCGGGTGTGTGATGTGTCTGAGTGAGGCCCTGGTGTGTGATGGCTCTGAGTGACGCCCTGGTGTGTGGAGTCTCTGAGTGACGCCCTGGTGTGTGATGGCTCTGAGTGAGGTCCTGGTGTGTGATGGCTCTGAGTGAGGCACTGGTGTGTGATGGCTCTGAGTGAGGTCCTGGTGTGTGATGGCTCTGAGTAAGGCCCTGGTATGTGATGGCTCTGAGTGAGGCCCTGGTGTGTGATGGCTCTGAGTGAGGCCCTGGTGTGTGATGGCTCTGAGTGAGGTCCTGGTGTGTGATGGCTCTGAGTGAGGCCCTGGTGTGTGATGGCTCTGAGTGAGGCCCTGGCGTGTGATGGCTCTGAGTGAGGTCCTGGCGTGTGATGGCTCTGAGCGACGCCCTGGTGTGTGATGGCTCTGAGCGAGGTTCTGGTGTGTGATGTCTCTGAGTGACGTCCTGGTGTGTGGAGGCTCTGAGTGAGGTCCTGGTGTGTGATGCCTCTGAGTGACGCCCTGGTGTGTGATGGCTCTGAGTGACGCCCTGGTGTGTGATGGCTCTGAGTGACGCCCTGGTGTGTGATGGCTCTGAGTGAGGTCCTGGTGTGTGGAGGCTCTGAGTGACGTCCTGGCCTCTCTCCCCAACCC
>JAMWET010004062.1:0-12500 GCA_024036415.1 Prochilodus magdalenae | reverse complement strand
CCAGTGGTACATCATCTCGTCCAGCATCGGTTCCTTCTTCCTGCCCTGCATCATCATGGTGCTCGTCTACATCCGCATCTACCAGATTGCCAAGAGCAGGACCAGGGCGCCGCCTGGTGACCGCAGGAGGAGGGATGACGACAAGAAGGAGAACGGCCACTGCCACGAGAGGCTCAATGGCAACGGCGTTGATGGGAACGGTAAGGACGACGGTAAGGACGACGGTAAGGACGACGTGAACGCTGTAGATATGGAGGAGTCGTCCTCGTCTGACCACAAGGTGACCAACCCTTGCTCCAGCAAGAAGAAGCGAGCCAAAGGGAAGACCAAGCTGAGCCAGATCAAGCCTGGCGACGACGCAAACAAGCGGGACAACGCCAACCGGGGTGCCAAGAGCAGCCGCTGGAAAGGCCGGCAGAACCGGGAGAAGCGCTTCACCTTTGTGCTGGCTGTGGTCATCGGCGTTTTCATGATCTGCTGGTTCCCCTTCTTCTTCACCTACACGCTGATTGCGCTCTGCGATCCCCTTTGCTGCGTGCCCAAAACGCTGTTCAAGTTCTTCTTCTGGTTCGGCTACTGCAACAGCTCGCTCAACCCCATCATCTACACCATCTTCAACAACGACTTCCGGAGGGCTTTCAAGAAGATCCTCTGTCGAGGGGACAGCAGGAGGGTGGCGTGAATCGGATCCTGCTGGCCAGTGGAGGGTCTGAATCTTTCACAGGGATCAGGGCCCTTTTCCAAAGCCCAGCCTAATCCCGGGTAACTCCAATCCAAAAACTGGCTCTCAGCTGGAGCAGCTCCAGGTAAGGCCCGACTGACTTTGATCAAGCCTGGCGTGAGCAAGCGGGACAACATGACCCGGGATGACGAGCGAGACACTGCCAGGGAAGGCCTGGGGGTGTCTCTGTGGCTTGCTGGTACAGACGATGGGTCCTCTTTAGGCCCCCCAGCTCTTCAGGTTCCTCCCGGTACTGCGACAGCTTGCTCATTCCCATTATCCCCCTTATTACTCAGCTTCAGGACCTTCTGGAAAGCTCTCCAGAAGTTTCCTGGGAGGAAGCGGAAAGGAAGCTCGAGAGGCGACATGTACACTGTTGTGCAGGGGGTTCCCTACAGGTCACTCCTCGATGCGCCTCATTGCCGACCCGGCAGGATTCGCCTCCACCCCAATTATACCGCTTATTAGATTCTGGGTAAGTGGATTCTGGACTTGGCCGAATGGTCTCCTGGAGCAGGACCGGTGACCACGGTTTTACAACTGACGTAGGATCATCTCCAGCGACTAACGCAGATGGGAGTCAAGCCAGCCGGCTCCCACCGACTCCACCGTTTGTTTTACAGCCTGTAGAGAACAGACTGGACAGATAAGTGGACTGAGGTTTACTGATCCCGTGTTAATGTGATGTATTGCCGGCTCAGCAGGCCGGAGGGGTGTGTGTACAGTAAACAGTAATATGTGCTGTGATGTTGAAACATCGGCCTTCAATTTGGCACCCGCTTTTATAATGTACATCATTCGAGGAACTAGCGGAGCGATAAGGAGGAAATGTCCTCTGGCGTTCCGGTCTGTAAATATCACAAATCACCCAGCGGGGACGGGCGAGCGAGGCGTAGTCGTGAGAGAGTGTTGTGTGTTCCGTATACGTCGATACGGCCTTTGTACCTTTCATCGTCTTCAAATATGGGTGGTCGTTTATCACGGCCGGCTGCCGTGTTCGTTTTGTACAGTGGTGTCAGAGTCGCCGGTGAAAAGACAAGATGTAGGGACGTGTCCCCTCGCGGCCCCTGCCTAGATCCGCGGCCCCTCGCAGACCGATATGGGACAACATCCTGAATAAGCCCACCATATGGAAAAAGGAGCCGGGACTGCCTCCCGTACCGTCCACCCTAACTGAGTGGCTGGACTCCCGCTAGCATACCAATCTGTCTCCTTCCACCCGGTTTGCATGGGACCTCAGCCAGGGATGTATAGTGTCCCCAATTCTCTCCTCGGGGGTCTTGAAACTTTTCTAACGTGTTGTGTAATCCGTTATGAAAGAGCTGATGCCGCTCGCCACTCCAGTGATCTGTTATTTCCACCCCTCCCCTCCCCTCCCCGCCGGCGGCCCCCGCTAGTGGCTCACTTAGGATTCTCTGTAGCTCAATATGCACCATTAGGCAAATTGATGTCGGGCCGGTCAGACTTGAACCAGATTGACCGGTCTCACAGCAACAAGGTCCGCCACCTTCAGCCACTGAAGCGGGTCTTGGATTTCAATAAAAGCTGAACGGCCGATGTTTATCAAGCCCTGACCTGAATGAGTCACGTTCCGCATGATTTAGCAGCTGCCCCGCTGCAACACGCCCGGCTCAGCTCCGCCACGGCCGCGGCCCGAAAGTGACTTGTTATTGTTTTTCGGTATTTTGGCTGCGTTTGAAATCGGACATTGTTGGAGGGAGTGGCGTTCATGCTTCGGTGTATGGCACCACCCTGGTCTGATTTCATGCTTTGGTGAAATAGATGTTTACACGTCCTCTACGGAGAGCAAACCATCAACATCGCCGAACACGACATTAAATGTGCCAATACTTTATGCACTGGCCACAAGGGTGCAGTAAACGTGCATTAGTGTCTCGACTGTCTGCGCACAGCGTTAGCTTTGAAACAACCTTCAAGCGTTCCAGTAAAAGCCTTCAGATCAAACGTCTTTGATATTATTAAACTTGCACATTCAACCAGGTGTGTCCCCGCATTGACTTTTGTCCACACGGGCTATAAACACACACAGGTCCAGACTGTAGTACACCTGTTTCTCTGTGTACTGTATCACCCTGTTCTTCAATGGTCAGGACCCCCACAGGACCACCACAGAGCAGGTATGATGTGGGTGGTGGATCATTCTCAGCACTGCAGTGACACTGACGTGGTGGTGGTGTTAGTGTGTGTAGTGCTGGTGTGAGTGGATCAGACACAGCAGTGCTGCTGGAGTGCTTAGACACTGTGTCCACTCACTGTCCACTCTGTTAGACACTCCTACCTTGCTGCTCCACCTTGTAGATGGACAGTCAGAGATGATAGCTCATCTGCTGCTGTACAGTGCAGTGTTGGTCATCCTCTAGTCCTGAGTCAGTGGACACAGGACACTGCCCTCAGGACGCTGCCCCACAGGACGCTGCCCCACAGGACACTGTTGGCTGGATAGGTTTGGTAGGTGGACGATTCTCAGTCCAGCAGTAACTAACACACCACCACCACGTCAGTGTCACTGCAGTGCTGAGAATGATCCACCACCCTCATAATACCTGCTCTGTGGTGGTCCTGTGGGGGTTTTGACCACTAAAGAACAGGGCGAACAGGGATCTATACAGCAAGCAGAGCTGATAATACGGACAGCAAGTGTAGATACGAGGAGGTGTTCGTAAGGAAGTGGCTTGTCTGTGTATATATACATATAGACGTATATCTAGTATATCTAATTTATATCTAAGTTATCTATAGTATTAATAAATTCATGTAAAGAGATTTTATTCCAAGCTTTGGAGCATTTCTGTCAGTCCAGTTATGCATTTTTCCATGAAGGAAAACTATGTGTATATAAAATGGATGTATAAATCAAATTAAATATAAAGGAATTCTATTTTATATTAATATAAAAATTATAAATGGTATATATAATATGGAAAAATATGTATATATAAAATACTGTGTGTATATATATATATATATATATATATATATATATATATATATATATATATATATATATATATATACATATATATATATATATATATATATATATATATATATATATATATATATAGATATAGATGTGTGTGTATATATATATATATGTATATGTATATACATCATCACTGTCCAATGAAAAACATGTATCTCCATTTTTGTTGATTTTTACTTTTATGCATCCTTTGATCAAACAAGCTGTTGTTAACATACCGTGAAAATTTCATGAGGAATGGACCAACAGAAATGGCCCAAACCTGCTCAGAAGGACGTCTGGTTCCATTGACTTACATTATAGTCAGATTAGGTTTTTGCCCTCTCCTGTAAAGTTACCATTTTGGAGATACTTGTTTTTCTTTGGATATATAGATAGATAGATAGATAGATACATATATTGTCGCTGTCCAAAGAAAAACAAGTATATATGTGTGTGTATATATATAATATTTATATATCGTCACTGCCTAAAGAAACTTAGAGTAGAGGGCCAAAACCTTATTTAATTTTAATGTAAGTCAATGGAACCAGACGTCTTTCCGAGCAGGTTTGGGCCATTTCTGTTGGTCCATTCCTCATGAAATTTCCCCCCAGTGTAAACAGCAGCAGCAGCAGTGTTCAAGTAATGCATAAAAATAAAAATGGAGATTTTCTTTGGACAGCCGAGATGTATATATGAACTTGTCCTTGATGAAATATTGGTGAACCACAGCAAACCGCTCCATCACTAAGTGTACTGTTACACTTCACATTTTTTACTGACAGCTTGCGCACAAAATAAATTATTATAAGCTTTGAAGAAAATGTCTCATGTGCCAACATGGAAAAAAAACCCAGCCTAAACGAATGAGGCCTGACCGGTGCTCTTACAGGGATTGGGTTTCACGCTGACCCTCACGTTTCAGACGGTCAGTGAACTATCCCATGTCAGCAACTGTCTTGGTATGTTCCTCCGGGCCTTTCAGTTAGCACTGCACTGGAAAGGTTTAACGGAAGGTCAGTAGGTCAGGACGTCAGTTCGTTTTTTTTTGTTTTCTTTTTTCCGCTAGCGCTAACCCTGTTTGTCATGCCCTAATTCAGTTTTTCCTAACCTCGTCCCTGGAACGCGATTAGAAGAGCGAAACACCAAATATACTCTCTGAATGTAGCTAACCAGCCAAGCTATGTTTGGTGTCTGAGGGGTGCTTCCCTAGTTTAGCGCTGGAGCTAGCTAAGAGGCTAATGTTGCTAACAGACAATAAACGCTAATGTAGCATCAATTAGCATGCTGCTATCTGCAGCCGCACAGCTCAGTTAAGTGGTCTCTCAACTAAGTAATCTCAAATACGAGCGCTGATGCGGTTTTTGACACTGCTGTCCACGAAAACAGACACGTGTATGCTAGCACAGCGGAAACAGTAGCAGCTGGACTGTGTTGGATAGTTTGGTCCAACTTTTGAGATGACCCTACATACAGCGTTCCAAGCAAGTCTGGGATGACTGAACAACCCAACACAGTTTGAGGTAAGTGGGGGAAGATTCTGGGGGTCTATGCCGGTTGTTTTGATAGGGGCCCACTCTGAGCCCACTAACTGGAGTACTGGTGGGCGACTGGTGTTTTGCTTGGTGTTTTCCAGGCAGCCCACCGGTGGTTCAGCAGAGTATTAAAGATAAGATAATCCTTTATTGATCCCACAGTGGGGAAATTTGCAATGTTACAGCCACACAGAGGAAAGAACAGAAGTGTCAGGAAAATAAACAAATAATAAATAAGATCTATTTACAAAAAAAACAGAAAAATATAAATAAAATACTAAAATAAATAAATAAATAAATAAATTTATCGCTTGTTTTCCTCTCAGAGACCAGTTTACTTATTCTTCCATCTTTTCATGCATGCGTCATATTCTGTAAATTAGTTTTCTGTATCTGTAAATATCTGTAAATTAATTTTTAACAATTAAAAAAAAAAATTTTTTGGTTTATTTAATTCATTTTTATTTTTTTTTTGGAGTATTTATTATCTTTTCTGAAAATACAAAAACACAAACTCTGACACAGAAAAGAAACATAATCAAGATAAATAAATAATTAAAATGAATAGTAATTATAACAAAAATAATAATATACATTTTCAACATTTAGTTTTGGACCTACTCATTGTTCTCTCATATTCGTCTTAGTTGATTTTCTAAAATCTGTTTTTCTAAATCTAAAATCTAAGATCTTGTACCCAAGGCAGTAACCTGGTTGGTCAGAGGGTAGCCCAGCAGTGCTAAACTGCTAGCGGGTACCATCCTTATCAAGCTATCAAGCCGATACATCCTCCCTGCCTGGGAAACGACGAGGAGCACCTGCTCTCCGCTAGGTTAGCCTAAATAAGCAGCTATGTGAGCTAGCTGAGTTTGTTACCGTACATACATTGTGAGAAACGTCATTAGCGAGTCTGTTTGAGATTACTGAGCAACTCAGACACAGATTCTGTGAGTCTCAGGACTCTCTGTCCTCCTGGTTCTTTGTTCAGCTGATAGAGCCCCCATAGCAGGAGGATGGCATGCTACTGTTAGCCCACTAACAGCAAAGCAGGTGGTCCACTGATGTTATGCTCAGTGTTTTATGGGCGGCCCGTCAGCGGTTCAGCAGAGCCTTCTGATAAATTCAGTTGGTTTTTATATTTGTGTTTTTTTTCCTAAAAATAAAGACTATTTACATTTAATAATGGTTTAAGGAAATTAAAAATGTTCCCCTTAAACGTGACATGACAGACAACATGCTACAATCTAATGCTAGCCCAGTAAGCTCGCTAGCCATCGGCCCATAACCCTCCAGCCCAGAGCAGCATGCACTGGTCTATGCTGGGCTATACTGGCGTGGTGCTGTTTTAGCTGACCTTCCCAGCATTGTGCATGCTGGTTGACCACGATACCAGTTTCAAAACACATGCTGGTTCTGCTGGTGACCAGCCGTGCTGGACGGTGCTGGGCTTCGTAGCAGGGCAGCAGCCCTTTCGTTCTTATCTTCCCGGCTCCAGCAGGCTTCATATCCGTTTTATCTGCAGCCTGACCACATGATTCACATTCACGTACTGCTACACCCATCCCAGGCTAGCAGGGAACGTTCCCACCACTTGATTAACGGCACCCACAGATTCTAATAACGTAACGATGCTCCCAGAACAGTCTCCGAAATAAGAAGTAATGAACTCGGTGGAGCTGCCCGTTACTCTACTCCGTAGAGCTAGCCAGTACTAGCGCACTGAACTCTCTGGAAGCACTGGGCAGCTCCTTCAGTGCCCGGCTGCTGCACCCGCGGTGTGTGAAGGAGAGATACCGCAGATCCTTCCTTCCGGCCGTCACACTGTATAACAGCTGCTCCCCTCAGTAGTCTATCTCTACACTAGTCTATTTCTACACTAGTCTATTTCTACACTAGTCTATCTCTACACTAGTCTATCCCTACACTAGTCTATCCCTACACTAGTCTATCTCTACACTAGTCTATCTCTACACTAGTCTATCCCTACACTAGTCTATCCCTACACTAGTCTATCTCTACACTAGTCTACTTCTACACTAGTCTATCCCTACACTAGTCTATCCCTACACTAGTCTATCTCTACACTAGTCTATCTCTACACTAGTCTATCCCTACACTAGTCTATCTCTACACTAGTCTATCCCTACACTAGTCTATCTCTACACTAGTCTATCTCTACACTAGTCTATCCCTACACTAGTCTATCCCTACACTAGTCTATCCCTACACTAGTCTATCTCTACACTAGTCTATCCCTACACTAGTCTATCCCTACACTAGTCTATTCCTACACTAGTCTATTCCTACACTAGTCTATCTCTACACTAGTCTATTCCTACACTAGTCTATCTCTACACTAGTCTATCTCTACACTAGTCTATCCCTACACTAGTCTATCTCTACACTAGTCTATTCCTACACTAGTCTATCCCTACACTAGTCTATCTCTACACTAGTCTATCCCTACACTAGTCTATCTCTACACTAGTCTATCTCTACACTAGTCTATCCCTACACTAGTCTATCTCTACACTAGTCTATCTCTACACTAGTCTATCCCTACACTAGTCTATCCCTACACTAGTCTATCCCTACACTAGTCTATCTCTACACTAGTCTATCCCTACACTAGTCTATCTCTACACTAGTCTATCTCTACACTAGTCTATCTCTACACTAGTCTATCTCTACACTAGTCTATCCCTACACTAGTCTATCCCTACACTAGTCTATCGCTACACTAGTCTATCTCTACACTAGTCTATTCCTACTCTAGTCTATTTCTACACTAGTCTATTTCTACACCAGTCTGTTCCTACACTAGTCTATTCTACACTAGTCTATTCCTACACTAGTCTATCTCTACACTTGTATATTCTACACTAGTCTATTTCTACACTAGTCTATTCTACACTAGTCTATTCTACACTAGTCTACTTCTACTGTAGTCTATTTCTACACTAGTCTATTTCTACACTAGTCTATCTCTACACTAGTCTATCTCTACACTAGTCAATTCTATACTAGTCTATTCCTACACTAGTCTATTTCTACACTAGTCTATTTCTACACCGGTCGTTTCTACACTAGTCTATCTCTACACTAGTCTGTTTCTACACTAGTCTATTCCTACACTAGTCTATTTCTACACCAGTCTATTTCTACACTAGTCTATTTTTACAGTAGTCTATTTCTACACTAATCTATTTCTACAGTAGTCTATTTCTACACTAGTCTATTTCTACACTGGTCTATTTCTACACTAGTCTACTTCTACAATAGTCTATTTCTACACTAGTCTATTCTACACTAGTCTATTTCTACACTAGTCTACTTCTACTGTAGTCTACTTCTACACTAGTCTATTTCTACACTAGTCTACTTCTACACTAGTCTATCTCTACACTAGTCTATCTCTACACTAGTCTATCTCTACACTAGTCTATTTCTACACTAGTCTGTTCCTACACTAGTCTATTCTACACTAGTCTATTCTACACTAATCTATTCCTACACTAGTCTATTCTACACTAGTCTACTTCTCCTGTAGTCTATTTCTACACTAGTCTATTTCTACACCGGTCTTTTCTACACTAGTCTATCTCTACACTAGTCAATTCTATACTAGTCTATTTCTACACCAGTCTATTTCTACACTAGTCTATTTTTACAGTAGTCTATTTCTACAGTAGTCTATTTCTACACTAGTCTATTTCTACACTAGTCTATTTCTACACTAGTCTACTTCTACAGTAGTCTATTTCTACACTAGTCTATCTCTACACTACTCTATCTCTACACTAGTCTATTTCTACACTAGTCTATTTCTACACTAGTCTATTTCTACACTAGTCTATCTCTACACTAGTCAATTCTATACTAGTCTATTTCTACACCAGTCTATTTTTACACTAGTCTATTTTTACACTAGTCTATTTCTACAGTAGTCTATTTCTACACTAGTCTATTTCTACACTGGTCTATTTCTACACTAGTCTACTTCTACAATAGTCTATTTCTACACCAGTCTATTTCTACAGTAGTCTATTCTACACTAGTCTATTCTACGCTAATCTATTCCTACACTAGTCTACTTCTACAGATATCTATTTCTACACTAGTCTATTTCTACACTAGTCTATTTCTACACTAGTCTACTTCTACACTAGTCTATTCCTACACTAGTCTATTCCTACACTAGTCTATTCTACACTAGTCTATTTCTACACTAGTCTACTTCTACACTAGTCTACTTCTACACTAGTCTATTTCTACACTAGTCTACTTCTACACTAGTCTACTTCTACACTAGTCTGCTTCTACTGTAGTCTACTTCTACACTAGTCTATTTCTACAGTAGTCTATTTCTACACTAGTCTAGTCATACAGTAGTCTGTTTCTACACTAGTCTATTTCTACAGTAGACTATTTCTATAGTAGTTTATTCTACTATGTGCAATAAAACTGCTGTCTTCTGGATTTAGATTTTTAGTATTTAATTATTATTATTATTATTATTTTATTATTATTAATATTTTTCTGTACTGTTTGTATATAGATCTTATTTATTATTTGTATATTTTCCTGACAGTTCTATTCTCTCCTCTGTGCTGCTGTAACATTGCAAATTTCCCCACTGTGGGATCAATAAAGGATTATCTCATATGCTAATCTCTGGAGGCTAATGTTAGCTTCTTAAACTAATTTCAGTTCCACATTAAATACAGCAGACGTTACAGGCTAGCGCCCGTAAAGGCACCTCAGTCTGACTGCTGCAGCAATTAAGGTTGAACAGGAAATGACACTACATGTGCTTCCTTGCTTCAGGCAGTGTCCAAATGGAGGTGTGCACATTGACACTTTCAAGTGCTTCATACATCAAAGAATTGCTCAGTTGGTCCAGATTTGGTGGAGGCCCTCGCTGGCCCAATTCCGAGGAGAATTCCCTGTAGACTGGGATTTTCCGACTGCTAGTAGACCCGTATTACCGTACGCTTCCATACACCTGCAGATTCAGCTACTTCCTTACACTATGGTCTTTGGCCACGCCCACATGCTCAGTCCCTCCTTTTAGCCAATCATTAACATCTGCTCTGAAGCGTTTTCCACACATGGAGCGAGACACTCCCTGCACTGTAGCACCTCTTCCCAATCTATGGATCCCGTCACTCACACCCCACGGGGGTTTATAGCCCCATCATCCTCATGCAGCGCCATCTGCAGGTGCCTGGAGTTACTACCACCTTAAACATGCAAGTTATTCTATTAGTGGAGAGTAAACTGTATCTAGAACCTGGTGTTTGTCGACTCTCTGTGCCGGCCTCCTATAGCAGCGCTCCATGATGCTATCTACCGTATGACAATCAGCTTTTTAACCCCCTAAATTACCACAGATAGACACATGGTAGCAACGTTTATACTTTGTGGCTTCCTGTGCACTAGGTCACAGTAGCCAGACCAAAATGCTGTCAGGGAATTTTCCCAGATCTGATTGCCCATTCCGACATGGTGGAAATTTAATGCAGTCACAAGGACAAGTGCTTTAAAGCTGACATGGGATCAGTTCACATGAGCATTAACAGTGTCACATACAGAATATCATAATACCTTATGGTATAAAAGCCAAGTCCTGAATGTTTGAGCACCTGAACACACAAACCTTTTGGGATGTTTTGATATACGACTCGGGAAAGTGGAGTCAGTTTAAAGAGCGCTGATTTTTCCCAAGCACATCCTGTAACCGGCTATTAAATATCAGATTGCGGTAGCTTTTGACTGCACACAAAAAACCCGTCTCATTCTTTATGTGCACATAATGGAGGAGAGTGAGTCATTTCTACCGTCTAGACCTGTTTTTTCAGGTTTATTATTATTTTTATTTTGCTTCAAAAGTGGTCCCGCTTTGTATAAGTGGTCCTCTGTAGATGATTAACTTGATTACTATATTCGGTATCATGGTGAGGAGCAGGTTTAGAGTTAGGATTACCTCTACCTGAGGCTGAGGTAAAGGTTAACCCTTAGGAGTGGTTCTCCAAGTGTTCTAAGCTAAAGACAATGGTTCCCTATAGACCTATATAGAGGTTGTATATCGAATCGCTTCTTGCATGGTTCAATGGTTCCTTCATATGATGCCAAACCTCTATATTGTTTATGGACCATTATGGAACCTTTTCAAAATGCTTGTACGTGGCACTGACCAGGGACATCCCAATTCCATCCCATCCCGTCCCAATCCCGTCCCCATCCCAATCCCATCCCGTCCCGTCCCGTCCCGTCCCGTCCCAATCCCATCTCAATCCCATCCCAATTCCATCCCATCCCATCCCAATTCCATCTCAATCACATCCCATTCCAATCCCATCCCAATCCCGTCCCATCCCAATCCCATCCCAATTCCATCCCAATTCCACCCCAACTCCATCCAATCCCAATCCCATCCTATCCCAGCCCAATCCCATCCCAATCTTAATCCCATCCCATCCCATCTCAATCCCATCCCAATTCCATCCCATCCCAATCATGTCACTACCAAAACAGTCATTACACCAAAAACCAACTGTTCCAGAAGTCACTGTTCTGGCAATGGTGATTTTATCTCATTCTGAGGTCAACCCCTCCAAAGTGCTAGCCAAGACATGACTAGCAAACACAGCTCTGAACAGCCGTACACACCAACAGTCATCATAGTTTTCACTATATTGTGTTTCGGTGGTGACAGTTTTTAATATTTCACTCTGCTTTTCAGAGACACAACTGGGACACATTGACTTCAGAACAATGGGAGCTAACTGCTCACCATGTGGCCATGCTCTGAAATGCAGGGGCATGGCTACGATTAGGCCCCGCCTTTGGTGGTGACATGAAAATATGAGTTTATGAATGTCAACACACGAGCATGGCTAACGCTGGTTCATGTGTTATGAAGTCCCTATGCAGGTACCCAAGCTACCGAGTCCTGTTTTCGAGATGCGTGGCTTCACTAGAACAGAGGTATGAGTCCAGTAAGCTGTCACAGCGACAGACTGCCCAAGGTCAGTAAGAGACCACGGGGCCCCTAATCACTACATCCTCTGGGGATACATGGGAAAGTTCCCTCCATGCCTGTCAGAGTGTGGTTTCTCCGTCAGAACTTCATATAGTCCTAATATTCCAATCTCAATATTAGGATTAATATATGTACACAGGTTTCCGTCGCGTTAGAAACACCTACCGTACAGGAGTGTGCCATTACAGTCTGCTCTTCATCTCCTGCTAACAC
>JAMWET010004061.1:0-17500 GCA_024036415.1 Prochilodus magdalenae | reverse complement strand
GAGTCCAGTCTCAGGTCTCTGAGCTGTGAGTCTGAGTCCAGTCTCAGGTCTCTGAGCTGTGATTATGTATTTCTCAGGAGTCAAGACTTCGGCTTCACAGTGGGTGGGGTGAATTATGGATGTGGTCTAACCAAGTTTCTGGTAGCTTTTACGAATAGAGTACAACAGCAGCAACGCTTTTCTGAGACATTTTGCCATGGAAAAGTGGAATATTCAGACTGGAATTTTTTTTTGCATTAAAAAAAATTCCCATTGTGACGCAACCTGATTTTTGGAATTTTGCTGATTTGTTAATGTCGTTTAAGAAGGAGGATCAGTCTGAGCTGATTTGGAGGGTCAGGTGTCATTCAGTAAGATCTTCGTGATTCCTCACAGACTGAACGCTGATGCCGGACTACCATCCATTGTGGTAACAGTAGCGTGAAGCTCAGGTCGTTCCACACAGGCTGCAATTCGGTTGGAGCTGGTTCCAGAGGTTCTGCTCTGTCAGATGTTCTGGAAGTCATCACGGTTGTCATTATGCCAACACCCGAGGCGTCCGTGTTAATACTGTTTTATTTTCAGCCTCTGAAGATCATGTCTGCTGCGCTAGAGAACGTCAGTCAGCGCTGACAGTTCGCCACTGCTCATCTCCTGAATCTGAGGACCATGCGTGGTGCGCTCACGCTGTCGGTAATAGCATTACGCTCCTCACACAGCAGCCTGATGTTGGTGACAGTGCTTGTGCATGGTGGGGTCCAGTGTTTGGGACTCGCGCAGTGCTGTAATGTTAATGGCATTACTCCGGCATGTCTGCTGGATGCATGCCTGTATCCGGACGGGTGATTAGTGCTGATCCGTCTGCGAGTCTGCCAAACTCACCAGCAAGCAGCCAAAAGCTCACTCCTGCCAGCGTCCTCTGAGACACACTGCCCTGCTCTCTGAACCGACTCACACCACCAGGCTTTGTCAGCACATGCGACGGAGGGTGAAGCCGTGGTCCTCTCGGGGGGCTGCAGATGGAAGCAGCCTTTCTCTCAGGGCTTGTTTGATGATCTGTGTGTTTTATACGAACAGGTGTGACTTTCAAGGATTCAAGGAGACTTTATTGTCATTCGCATCACATGTGGTACATGGGGTGGAACGAAATTGTGGTACCCAAGGACCCAGTTTTACCCAGACAGCAGTACTTAAATAAATAAAATAAACATAAATATATAAAAATATATGTAAAAATGAAAATAAAAAATAAGCAGGAATAGAGAAGGTAGCAGCAGAGTGTAATAAAGTGACTAGTGTTGCTAAAGTGTCTGTGCAGTGGTTCCACTAAGTGGCGTTTAAAAGTCTTACAGCTTCCGGAATGAAGCTGTTCCTCAGTCTGTTCGTTCTACACTTGATGCTCCGCAGCCTCCTGCCTGAGGGGAGCGGGACAAACAGTGAGTGTGCTGGGTGAGTGGGGTCCTTCATGATGCAGGTGGCCCTCTTCCTGCATCTGGAGGTGTAGATGTCCGTGGTGGTGGGGAGGCTGACTCCAACAGACCCTCTGTGCAGCCTTCACCACCCTCTGACCAGCAGAGCTTTCCTGTCTGCAGCAGAGCAGCTTCCGTGCCACACGTTGATTGCTGGAGCATAGAACGCTCTCCCACCATACATCTGTAGAAGGAGGTGAGGACCGGAGCTCCCGAGCCCAGCTCGCCCTCACCGTCTGAGGAAGTAGAGCCGCTGGTGTGCCTTCCTGACCAGACTGGAAGTGTTGTTGCTCCAGGTGAGGTTGTTTGCTCAGGTGAACACCCAAGTCGTACCTGTAGCTGGAGACCACTTCCACCGCAGACCCCTCCCGACATGCAGGGGGAGGTGGGCCTGTCTGCCCCTTCTGAAGTCCACAGTCATCTCCTTCGTCTTCTTTATGTTGATGCAGAGGTTGTTCTTTCTGCACCAGCCCTCCAGGTGTTCTACCTCCTGCCTGTAGCCGGACTCGTCACTGTTTGTGATGCATCCGACCACTGCCGTGTCATCCGCAAACTTCACAATATGACAGCCTGGGTGGATGGGTGAGCAGTCATATGTGAGCAGCGTGAACAAGAGGGGGCTCAACACACAGCCCTGAGGGGAGCCAGTGCTGAGGATTGTGGTGGAGGAGGAGAGGTTGTGGATCCTCACAGACTGCGGCCTGTTGGTCAGGAAGTCCAGGACCCAGTTGCAAAGAGAAGAGCGCAGACCAAGTGAGGACAGCTTATCTGTCAGTGTCTGGGGTATCATGGTGTTGAAGGCGGAAGTGAAGTCCACAAAGAGCATACGGACATAAGAGTCCTTCTGCTCCAGGTGGGTGAGGGCAGTGTGGACCACAGAGGAAATGGCATCATCTGTGGATCGGTTCCTCCTGTAGGTTCCTCCGAGGAGGTTTACCGAGGTTTACCGAGCTAAAGAGCAAAACTGACCGCACCCCCCTCTCTGCTTAAACAGCAGCAGGTCTGTAGGGTGAGAGCAGAACCACTGACTGAAGGTGGGTGTGGTCTTGGAGCAGGAGGTGAAGGTGGAGTCTGTAGAGTGTTAGTGACTGTAGGTGGGTGCGGTCGTGGAGCAGGAGGTGAAGGTGGAGTCTGTAGAGTGTAAGTGAGTGTAGGTCGGTGCGGTTGTGGAGCAGGAGGTGAAGGTGGAGTCTGTAGAGTGTTAGTGAGTGTAGGTCGGTGCGGTTGTGGAGCAGGAGGTGAAGGTGGAGTCTGTAGAGTGATAGTGACTGTAGGTCGGTGCGGTTGTGGAGCAGGAGGTGAAGGTGGAGTCTGTAGAGTGTTAGTGACTGTAGGTCGGTGCGGTTGTGGAGCAGGAGGTGAAGGTGGAGTCTGTAGAGTGTTAGTGACTGTAGGTCGGTGCGGTTGTGGAGCAGGAGGTGAAGGTGGAGTCTGTAGAGCGTTAGTGACTGTAGGTGGGTGCGGTTGTGGAGCAGGAGGTGAAGGTGGAGTCTGTAGAGTGTTAGTGAGTGTAGGTCAGTGCGGTCGTGGAGCAGGAGGTGAAGGTGGAGCCTGTAGAGTTTTTGTGACTGTAGGGCGGTGCGGTCATGGAGCAGGAGGTGAAGGTGGAGCCTGTAGAGTGTTTGTGACTGTAGGTCGGTGCGGTCGTGGAGCAGGAGTGCAGGTGGATGAGGTGGAAGTCCCCCCCCCCCCCCCCCTGTAGAGTGTTTGTGACTGTAGGGCGGTGCGGTCATGGAGCAGGAGGTGAAGGTGGAGTCTGTAGAGTGTTAGTGAGTGTAGGTCGGTGCGGTTGTGGAGCAGGAGGTGAAGGTGGAGTCTGTAGAGTGTTAGTGAGTGTAGGTCGGTGCGGTTGTGGAGCAGGAGGTGAAGGTGGAGTCTGTAGAGTGATAGTGACTGTAGGTCGGTGTGGTTGTGGAGCAGGAGGTGAAGGTGGAGTCTGTAGAGTGATAGTGACTGTAGGTCGGTGCGGTCGTGGAGCAGGAGGTGAAGGTGGAGTCTGTAGAGTGTTAGTGACTGTAGGTCGGTGCGGTTGTGGAGCAGGAGGTGAAGGTGGGGTCTGTAGAGCGTTAGTGACTGTAGGACGGTACGGTGGTGGAGCAGGAGGTGAAGGTGGAGTCTGTAAAGCGTTAGTGACTGTAGGACGGTACGGTGGTGGAGCAGGAGGTGAAGGTGGAGTCTGTAGAGCGTTAGTGACTGTAGGACGGTACGGTGGTGGAGCAGGAGGTGAAGGTGGAGTCTGTAGAGCGTTAGTGACTGTAGGTCAGTGCGGTCGTGGAGCAGGAGGTGAAGGTGGAGTCTGTAGAGCGTT
Source organism: Prochilodus magdalenae (assembly GCA_024036415.1). Lineage (NCBI taxonomy): Eukaryota > Metazoa > Chordata > Actinopteri > Characiformes > Prochilodontidae > Prochilodus > Prochilodus magdalenae. Next base: position 13,744 of record JAMWET010004061.1, on the reverse strand, counting down.
AGTGACTGTAGGTCGGTGCGGTTGTGGAGCAGGAGGTGAAGGTGGAGTCTGTAGAGTGTTAGTGAGTGTAGGTCAGTGCGGTCGTGGAGCAGGAGGTGAAGGTGGAGCCTGTAGAGTGTTTGTGACTGTAGGGCGGTGCGGTCATGGAGCAGGAGGTGAAGGTGGAGTCTGTAGAGTGTTAGTGAGTGTAGGTCGGTGCGGTTGTGGAGCAGGAGGTGAAGGTGGAGTCTGTGGAGCGTTAGTGACTGTAGGTCGGTGCGGTCGTGGAGCAGGAGGTGAAGGTGGAGTCTGTAGAGTGTTAGTGACTGTAGGGCAGTGCGGTCGTGGAGCAGGAGGTGAAGGTGGAGGCTGTAGAGTGTTAGTGAGTGTAGGTCGGTGCGGTTGTGGAGCAGGAGGTGAAGGTGGAGTCTGTAGAGTGTTAGTGATTGTAGGTCAGTGCAGTAATGGAGCAGGAGGTGAAGGTGGAGTCTGTAGAGCGTTTGTGACTAGGTTAGTGTGGTGGTGGAGCAGGAGGTGAAGGTGGAGTCTGTAGAGTGTTAGTGACTGTAGGTTAGTGTGGTGGTGGAGCAGGAGGTGAAGGTGGAGTCTGTAGAGTGTTAGTGACTGTAGGTTAGTGTGGTGGTGGAGCAGGAGGTGAAGGTGGAGTCTGTGGAGTGTTAGTGACTGTAGGTCGGTGCGGTGGTGGAGCAGGAGGTGAAGGTGGGGTCTGTAGAGTGTTAGTGACTGTAGGTCGGTGCGGTTGTGGAGCAGGAGGTGAAGGTGGAGTCTGTAGAGCGTTAGTGAGTGTAGGTGGGTGCGGTTGTGGAGCAGGAGGTGAAGGTGGAGTCTGTGGAGTGTTAGTGACTGTAGGTCGGTGCGGTGGTGGAGCAGGAGGTGAAGGTGGAGTCTGTAGAGCGTTAGTGACTGTAGGTGGGTGCGGTTGTGGAGCAGGAGGTGAAGGTGGAGTCTGTAGAGTGTTAGTGACTGTAGGTCAGTGTGGTCGTGGAGCAGGAGGTGAAGGTGGAGTCTGTAGAGCGTTAGTGACTGTAGGTGGGTGCGGTTGTGGAGCAGGAGGTGAATGTGGAGTCTGTAGAGTGTTAGTGAGTGTAGGTTAGTGTGGTCGTGGAGCAGGAGGTGAAGGTGGAGTCTGTAGAGTGTTAGTGACTGTAGGTCAGTGTGGTCGTGGAGCAGGAGGTGAAGGTGGAGTCTGTAGAGCGTTAGTGACTGTAGGTCGGTGCGGTTGTGGAGCAGGAGGTGAATGTGGAGTCTGTAGAGTGTTAGTGACTGTAGGTCGGTGCGGTGGTGGAGCAGGAGGTGAAGGTGGAGTCTGTAGAGTGTTAGTGACTGTAGGTTAGTCCTGTCGTGAAGCAGGAGGTGAAGGTGGAGTCTGATGGAGGCTGAACAGTGGAAAAAGTGGAGGAGATCAACAGGCAGTAGGCCATTCGCTCACCAGGAGCTCCCACTCACTGACAACACACTCCGGCCCTCCTCACACTCACTCACACACACACACACACGCACACGCACACATTCACTCACACACACACACTCTCACTCACTCACGCACACGCACACACACACACACACTCACACTCACACACACACACACACACACACACTCACACTCACACACACACACACACTCTCACACTCACTCACACACACACACACACACACTCACACACATACTCACACACACACACACACTCTCTCACACACACACTCACACACACACTCTCACACTCACTCACACACACACACACACACACACTCACACACATACTCTCACACACACACACACACTCTCTCACACACACTCTCACACTCACACACACACACACTCTCACACTCACACACACACACACACACTCGTGCACGCGCGCTGGCAGTTCAGCTCCTGGACTGATGATGAGTTAAATTTAATTTGCCACTAATTGACACCCCCCTCCCCGACCCCCCTCCCCGACCCCCCCCCCCTTAGACATGCTGTTAAGCCCTCAGCACCATCAGCTGCTTTAATGACCGTACCTGCTACCGCACACCCCACACCCCCCACCCTGACTGACACACACGCCTCCTGATCCCCACTGCGCTGATAGAGGGATGGAGAGAGGGATCAGAGGCAGAGAGAGAGAGAGAGAGAGAGAGAGAGAGAGAGAGAGAGAGAGAGGGAGAGGGAGAGAGGGAGAGAGAGAGAGAGAGAGAGAGAGAGAGAGAGAGAGAGAGAGAGAGAGAGAGAGAGAAAAGGAAGAGGAAGAGAGAGAGAGAGAGAGAGAGACAGAGAGAGACAGAGAGACAGACAGAGAGAGAGAGAGAGAGGGAGGGAGGGAGAGGAAGAGAGAGAGAGAGAGAGAGAGGGGGAGGGAGGGAGAGGAAGAGAGAGAGAGAGAGGGAGGGAGGGAGAGGAAGAGAGAGAGAGAGAGAGAGAGAGGGGGAGGGAGGGAGAGGAAGAGAGGGAGGGAGGGAGGAAGAGAGAGAGAGAGGGGGGGAGAGAGAGAGAGAGAGAGAGAGAGAGAGAGAGAGAGAGAGAGGGAGAGGAAGAGAGAGTGAGAGAGAGAGAGACACACATTAAGCTCGTATTAAGCCCATGTGACCAGCCATGAAGTCTCGAATAGGCGACGGTAAACCCGCTCGTGAGGCGCTGCGCTGCTGCTCGCGACACCTAAATCAATTACATCGCCACACGAGGAGGAGGAGGAGGAGGAGGAGGAGGGGGAGGGGGAGGGAACTGTTCCCCTGCCCTAAACTCGCGAGCAAGGAGCAGCACACACACACGCGCGCGCGCCCACCAGCGTCCCTGGAAAAAATAGAAATCAGACAGCGCGCGCACGGAATCTCAATTAGAGCGAGACAGCGGGGCCCATCCACACGCGCCCAATCGATCAATTAATTAGCCGGTAGTGTTCAGATCCGCCGGAGCTCTTCAATCACACGGGGGGTGGGGGTGGTCGGGGGAACGGGTGGCGGGGGGAGGCAGAGGAACAGAGAGGGGGGAGAGTGGGAGGAAAGAAAGAACGGAATAAGAGAGAGAGAGAGAGAGAGAGAGAGAGGGAGAGGTAGAGAAAGAGAGGAAGAGAGGGAGAGAGAGGGGGAGGTAGAGAAAGAGAGGGAGAGAGAGAGGGAAAGATAGATAGAGAGAGGACGAGGGGGAAAGAGGGGTAGAGGGAGAGGTAGAGTGAGAGAGAGGGGTAGAGGGAGAGGTAGAGAGAGAGAGGGTGGGGAGGGAGAGAGAGAGAGAGAGGGAGAGAGGGAGAGGTAGAGAAAGAGAGGAAGAGAGGGAGAGGAGAGGGAGGGGGAGGTAGAGAAAGAGAGGGAGAGAGAGAGGGAGGGGTAGAGAAAAGAGAGATAGAGGAGGAAGAGAGAGGGAAAGATAGATAGAGAGAGGACGAGGGGGAAAGAGGGGTAGAGGGAGAGGTAGAGTGAGAGAGAGGGGTAGAGGGAGAGGTAGAGAGAGAGAGAGAGAGAGAGGGTGGGGAGGGAGAGAGGAGGGAGAGAGAGCAGGAGCGCAATAAAGGCGCGGGTCCTCGGAGGCGCGCGCTGACTCAGGGGCTGCATATATCAAAATGAGAGCGGGAAGAAAGACAGGAAGAAAGGAGCAGAGCGATCTCGCGCGCGGCGGACGGGTGCGGAATACAAATGGGGCGCGTTCGCCGAGGCGCGGGTGCGCGCACACACACGCACGTCTGTCTGTCTCCGCGCGCGGCGGGGGTGATGGATCGAAGCGCCGTTTCCGCTGTTTCCGCGGAGGCGAAGCTCCGTCCTGCAGGGCGCGCAGAGAGCGCGAGGAGCGCAGCCTGCAGCGGCGGGCATCAGCAATTACCGGCGACTCATTAAGGGCATTAGCATACATTAGAATACGGGGCAGGTTTAAAACAGCGCGTCAGAGCGGAGACACGCGGACACGCAGGCGCATGCGCAGCGTCAGTAGAGAACCGTCCCGGTTAAGAGCTTTTCAGGGAGATCTGAGTCTCATTACCCACTCCTAATCAGCCTGCTTCATTTACTCCCCCATGAAGAGATATGTAAATCAGCTCTGTTATGATTGGCCGCCCTCTATTAGGCCTCGCTCTAGCCGCAGTTTGAGCTGAGCTCTCCCAAACGAACCGCAGAACCCAAAACACACACGGCCACAGAACCCAAAACACACTTCCACAGAACCCAAAACACACACCTCCACAGAACCCAAAACAGACACGGCCACAGAACCCGAAACACACACCCGCGCCAACAGAACGGCCCCTAAAAACCAACCACACCTCCACAGAACCCCAAAACACACACTCTCCCAGAAACCCAAAACACACACTTCCAACAGAACCCAAAAAACCACACTAAACTCCACCCACAGAACCCAAAACACACACGGCCACAGAACCCAAAACACACACCTCCACAGAACCCAAAACACACACCTCCACAGAACCCAAAACACACACTTCCACAGAACCCAAAACACACTCCACCACAGAACCCAAAACACACACTTCCACAGAACCCAAAACACACTCCACCACAGAACCCAAAACACACACGGCCACAGAACCAAAACGCACACTTCCACAGAACCCAAAACACACTCCACCACAGAACCCAAAACACACTTCCACAGAACCCAAAACACACACCTCCACAGAACCCAAAACACACTCCACCACAGAACCCAAAACACACTTCCACAGAACCCAAAACACACACCTCCACAGAACCCAAAACACACACCTCCACAGAACCCAAAACACACACCTTCACAGAACCCAAAACACACTCCACCACAGAACCCAAAACACACACCTCCACAGAACCCAAAACACACTTCCACAGAACCCAAAACACACACCTTCACAGAACCCAAAACACACTCCACCACAGAACCCAAAACACACACCTCCACAGAACCCAAAACACACACTTCCACAGAACCCAAAACAGACTCCACCACAGAACCCAAAACACACACTTCCACAGAACCCAAAACACACACGGCCACAGAACCCAAAACACACACCTTCACAGAACCCAAAACACACACCTCCACAGAACCCAAAACACACTTCCACAGAACCCAAAACACACACCTTCACAGAACCCAAAACACACTCCACCACAGAACCCAAAACACACACTTCCACAGAACCCAAAACACACACTTTCCACAGAACCCAAAACACACTCCACCACAGAACCCAAAACACACTTCCACAGAACCCAAAACACACTCCACCACAGAACCCAAAACAGACACGGCCACAGAACCCAAAACACACACCTCCACAGAACCCAAAACACACACCTCCACAGAACCCAAAACACACACTTCCACAGAACCCAAAACACACTCCACCACAGAACCCAAAACACACACTTCCACAGAACCCAAAACACACTCCACCACAGAACCCAAAACACACACGGCCACAGAACCAAAACGCACACTTCCACAGAACCCAAAACACACTCCACCACAGAACCCAAAACACACTTCCACAGAACCCAAAACACACACCTCCACAGAACCCAAAACACACTCCACCACAGAACCCAAAACACACTTCCACAGAACCCAAAACACACACCTCCACAGAACCCAAAACACACACCTTCACAGAACCCAAAACACACACCTTCACAGAACCCAAAACACACTCCACCACAGAACCCAAAACACACACCTCCACAGAACCCAAAACACACACCGCCACAGAACCCAAAACACACACCGCCACAGAACCCAAAACACACTCCACCACAGAACCCAAAACACACTTCCACAGAACCCAAAACACACACCTTCACAGAACCCAAAACACACTCCACCACAGAACCCAAAACACACACCTCCACAGAACCCAAAACACACACTTCCACAGAACCCAAAACAGACTCCACAGAACCCAAAACACACACTTCCACAGAACCCAAAACACACACGGCCACAGAACCCAAAACACACACCTTCACAGAACCCAAAACACACTCCACCACAGAACCCAAAACACACTCCACCACAGAACCCAAAACACACACCTCCACAGAACCCAAAACACACTTCCACAGAACCCAAAACACACACCTTCACAGAACCCAAAACACACTCCACCACAGAACCCAAAACACACACTTCCACAGAACCCAAAACACACACTTCCACAGAACCCAAAACACACACGGCCACAGAACCCAAAACACACACGGCCACAGAACCAAAACGCACACTTCCACAGAACCCAAAACACACTCCACCACAGAACCCAAAACACACACCTCCACAGAACCCAAAACACACACCTCCACAGAACCCAAAACACACACCGCCACAGAACCCAAAACACACACCGCCACAGAACCCAAAACACACACTGCCACAGAACCCAAAACACACACCGCCACAGAACCCAAAACACACACCTGCACAGAACCCAAAACACACACGGCCACAGAACCCAAAACACACTCCACCACAGAACCCAAAACACACTCCACCACAGAACCCAAAACACACTTCCACAGAACCCAAAACACACACTGCCACAGATCCAAAACGCACACTTCCACAGAACCCAAAACACATTCTGCACTCACCACACAGAACCCGCCGAAAACACATTCCTACAAGACAAGAACACAAAGACACACTACACCACTACAGAACACCAAAACAGACTTGTTACTGTTTTTGCCACGAACCCAAAACACCCGGCGGCCACAGAACCCAAAACACACACCTCCACAGAACCCAAAACACACACTTCCACAGAACCCAAAACACACTCCACCACAGAACCCAAAACACACTCCACCACAGAACCCAAAAACACCACACTTCCACAGAACCAAAACCAAACTCCACTACCAGAACCCAAGAAACACACACGGCCAAGATACCAAAACGCACACTTCACAGAAACCAAAAAACACATCCACCGCAGGAGAACCCAAAACAACACACCTTCCACAGAACCCAAAACACACCCACCACAGAACCCAAAAAACACACGTTCCACAGACCAAAAACACACACCCTCCACACAAACAGGGGGAAACACAACAACTCACCAGAACCCCCCAAAACACACACCTTCACCGTAGACCCACAAACACACATCTTCACTGAAACCAAAGACAGCGCCACCAACCACAGAAACCTAAACACCGGACACTTTCACAGAAAGAACCCCAAAAACATTCCGTACCTTATACAGAGACCCAAAAACACATCCTGTCATGAGAACCCAAAATTCATCATTGCACCTCTTGCGCACAGAAGACATCAAAACACACACTTCCACAGAACCCAAAACAGACTCCACCACAGAACCCAAAACACACACTTCCACAGAACCCAAAACACACACGGCCACAGAACCCAAAACACACACCTTCACAGAACCCAAAACACACTCCACCACAGAACCCAAAACACACACCTCCACAGAACCCAAAACACACACCGCCACAGAACCCAAAACACACACCGCCACAGAACCCAAAACACACTCCACCACAGAACCCAAAACACACACCGCCACAGAACCCAAAACACACACCTCCACAGAACTCAAAACACACACCTCCACAGAACCCAAAACACACTCCACCACAGAACCCAAAACACACCCCACCACAGAACCCAAAACACACACCTCCACAGAACTCAAAACACACACTTCCACAGAACCCAAAACACACTCCACCACAGAACCCAAAACACACCCCACCACAGAACCCAAAACACACACCTTCACAGAACCCAAAACACACTCCACCACAGAACCCAAAACACACTCCACCACAGAACCCAAAACACACTTCCACAGAACCCAAAACACACACTGCCACAGATCCAAAACGCACACTTCCACAGAACCCAAAACACACTCCACCACAGAACCCAAAACACACTTCCACAGAACCCAAAACACACTCCACCACAGAACCCAAAACAGACACGGCCACAGAAGGGAAACACCACACGGCCACAGAAACCCAAAACAACACACCGGGGCACAGAACCCAAAACACACACTTCCACAGAACCCAAAACACACTCCACCACAGAACCCAAAACACACTCCACCACAGAACCCAAAACACACACTTCCACAGAACCCAAAACACACTCCACCACAGAACCCAAAACACACACGGCCACAGAACCAAAACGCACACTTCCACAGAACCCAAAACACACTCCACCGCAGAACCCAAAACACACACCTCCACAGAACCCAAAACACACTCCACCACAGAACCCAAAAAACACTTCCACAGAACCCAAAACACACACCTCCACAGAACCCAAAACACACACCTTCACAGAACCCAAAACACACTCCACCACAGAACCCAAAACACACACTTCCACAGAACCCAAAACACACACCGCCACAGAACCCAAAACACACTCCACCACAGAACCCAAAACACACACCGCCACAGAACCCAAAACACACACTTCCACAGAACCCAAAACAGACTCCACCACAGAACCCAAAACACACACTTCCACAGAACCCAAAACACACACGGCCACAGAACCCAAAACACACACGGCCACAGAACCAAAACGCACACTTCCACAGAACCCAAAACACACTCCACCACAGAACCCAAAACACACACCGCCACAGAACCCAAAACACACACCGCCACAGAACCCAAAACACACTCCACCACAGAACCCAAAACACACACCGCCACAGAACCCAAAACACACACCTCCACAGAACTCAAAACACACACCTCCACAGAACCCAAAACACACTTCCACAGAACCCAAAACACACACTGCCACAGAACCAAAAACACACACCACCACAGAACCTGTGCACCTTCCACAGTCACCTCCACTGTGGGTTAAACAGGGTCTGGACTGGCGCTGGTTAACCCATCCCGGTCCGGTTCTCTACTGAGCCTCCTGAGGTTCCGTCTGTCCATGCTGTGGAGGAGGAGGAGAGGTACAGTTCCTGGGAACGTTAGCACTCCGGCGCTGGCCCTTTGTGGGGCCCCTGGTACAGTTTGGTGTTGCTCATTAGGAACCCACACCGCTAGTTAAAATCCGGTCCAAATACATGGCTCTCTACGTTAGAGGTTTTGTTCCAGGTCATCGGCTGTGAGTCTCAAGTAGGTTGAGGAATCCTCCTCCAGCTAATGAAATGAGGTCAGGGTCAAGGGTCAGTGGGTTCATGTTTCAGGGTACGAGGGTGTGGCAGCGTTTAGGGTTAGGGTCAGCGCTGCCCGAGCTAGCTACGTAGCCAGCTGTCTTTGTCAAGCGGTCTGACTGACAAGCCTGATAACCAGGACACCCGGTAACCTCCGCAGCCTGTTCAGCACCACAGAGCGGGCGCGAGGAGCTCGTGGAGCACGCTCATGGTCCAGCTCGTTCAGGTCGTTAGCAGAGATGTGGGGGAACCCTGAAAGGATGTACAGGGCCTTCACCGGAGCCTCATTAGCATAAATTAGAATATGCTGCATTTAAAGCAGGAAGCCTGTACTACTGAAACCTAAAGACTGTGGAGGGCTACTATTGGCAGACTCATTAAAGACATTAGCATAAATTAGAATACGTAATGGCCCTATGTAATATAATTCGACGAGGAGAGAAGAGGAGAGGAGAAGAGAGTAGAGAGGAGGGGGTGAGAGAGGAGAGATGGAAAAAGCAAAGAGGAGGGGGGAGCCGAGAGACGAGAGAGAGGAGAGGCACACGCCGGAGACGTGGGCACGCTCGCCCGCCCGCTCGCTTGCTCGCTCGTTCACGCGCGCAGCGGAAAATTAATTCAGGCGCGGAGCGGCGAGCACTGACTGTGAATACTAATGCGAGCGCGTCCAAGGACTCGGAGCTCGAGCGCAGCCACACACACATACACACGCGCGCACATAGCCTCTCATCAACTCTCTGTGGCATGGCAAACGAGCCCGTGCGTGCCTGTTCATCTGCTGGGGGGATGACCAGAGGCTGCGCCGCGCTCTGTGTGTGTGGTATGTGTGTGTTAGATACAGTCTTCCTAACATGAGCGTCGGTAACTGATCCTGTCGCAGCTTATTACGTGACTCTCTCTCTATACTCTCACTCTCATCTCTCTAGCTCTCTCTCCTATTCTATCTTCATCTCTCATCTATCTCACGTCTCTCTTATCTAACATATTATTGAGTTACCCCTTCTCTCTCTCTGTCCCCCCCCCTCTCCCTCTCTATCTCTCTCTCTCCCGTTACCGTTTTACCGGTTGCTGCTTATCTGCATACTAAAGGTCACGCGGCTGCTCCGGTAATTGGCTCGCGTCACTCCGGGATAAGAACGGCTGGACGCCACCGGCGCTGTTTGCGGTTAGCTGTTGGATCGTTGGTTTTATAAGTAAACAAAGAGAGAGGGGGGAGAGATGGAGGGAAAGAGAGATAGAGGGAGGGATAGAAAGATAGAGAGAGAGGAGGCGAGGGAGCGAGGGAAAGAGATAGAGAGAGCGGGGAGGGACAGAGATAGAGGGAAGGAGAGATAGAGGGAGGATAAAAAGATGAAGAGTGGGGAAGGGAGGGAGAGAGAGCGAGATACATGGAGGGAGAGAGAGAGGGAGGGAAAGAGGGGAAGAGTGGGGAGGGAGGGAGGGAATCTTCTGCACTCCTTTCATGTCAGGAGCGGTGGGTAAACACATCCGCACACAGTAACGCTGCTGCGGAAACAGCTCTCAGGTGATGTCACACCTGTCTCACTGCCTTCGTCTGATCACCTCTGTCATTAGTTACCTGTACACACCTGTCTCACTGTGTTCTCCGAACCCCTTCACCTGTCCTGTTGCTAACCCATCTCTCCATCAAACCATCCTTGTGACCTGACCTGTCGAAATGCCAAGACTAAAGTTTGGAGGTGTGGCTGGAGGTTGTTTAGAGGTGTGGTTGGAGTTTGTTTGAAGGTGTGGCTGGAGGTTGTTTGAAGGTGTGGTTGGTGGTTTTTGGAGGTGTGGCTGGAGGTTGTTTGAAGGTGTGGTTGGTGGTTTTTGGAGGTGTGGCTGGAGGTTGTTTAGAGGTGTGGTTGGAGTTTGTTTTGAGGTGTGGCTGGAGGTTGTTTGAAGGTGTGGTTGGTGGATGTTTGGAGGTGTGGAGGAGGTTGTTTGGAGGTGTGGTTGTTTGGAGGTGTGGCTGGAGGTTGTTTAGAGGTGTGGTTGGAGTTTGTTTGGAGGTGTGGAGGAGGTTGTTTGGAGGTGTGGCTGGAGGTTGTTTGAAGGTGTGGTTGGTGGATGTTTGGAGGTGTGGAGGAGGTTGTTTGGAGGTGTGGTTGTTTGGAGGTGTGGCTGGAGGTTGTTTGGAGGTGTGGTTGGTGGATGTTTGGAGGTGTGGAGGAGGTTGTTTGGAGGTGTGGTTGTTTGGAGGTGTGGAGGAGGTTGGAGGTGGGGAGGAGGTTGTGTTTGGAGGTGTGGAGGAGGTTGTTTGGAGGTGTGGTTGTTTGGAGGTGTGGCTGGAGGTTGTTTGGAGGTGTGGTTGGTGGATGTTTGGTGGTGTGGTTGTAGGTACGGTTGTTGTTGAGACGGTGTGGTTGTTTGAGAGGTTGTGTGAGTGAGGTTGGATAGGTAGGGAGGTTGTGGAAGCAGGAGGTAGAACTGTCATAGTGCTCTGTGGAGGTTGACGGGAGGTTGGTCGTTTGGATTGTGGTGGTGGTTGTTTGGAGGTGTGTGGTGGATGTTTGGGAGGTGGGAGGAGGTTGTGTCGTTGGTGAGATTGTTTGGAGGTGTGGAAGCGTGGTGGTACGGTTTGGAGGAGTGGTTGTGTCTTTGGTAGTGTGTGGTAGGAGGTGGTGTGGATGTTCCCCAGGGGGTAGTCCGTGTGCTGAGTAAGTGTAGCAGGTGCAAGGAAACATGTGTGTGTGAGCGTGGTGTAGAGTGAGGGTTGGGTGCGTTCCAGTGTATTGCAGCGAGTGAGAGTGTGCAGTGGGTTGTGGGTGTTGTTTTGTGTGCGTGTGTGAGAGTGCTTGTGTGCTGCAAGTGTGTCAGTGCGTGTTGTGTGTCCCGTGCAAAGAAGTTAGTCCAGTGTAGTTGGTGTGAGAGCGTATGGTGCCCCTCTGAGTTAGGTGTGTTTCCTGTTTATGTGTAAAGAGTTGTGTTAGCGTGATGAGAGCTTGGAGGTGTGTGTGTGAGTGAGAGCTGCCTGCGCGCTGCTGCTGAATGGCACATGTGCCCTGACCTTGTGTCGTGTGCCTGCTTGCTCGTAGTCTGCGTGCGTGCATTGCGTCTGTGTGCACATGTGAGTGTGTGTGTGTATGCGTTGTGTGTGTACTGTGCGTGTGCGTGCTTTTGTGAGTGAGTGGTTAGTCGTGCGGTCTAGTGATTTGTGCTAGTGGTGCGATGTGCTGTGTGTGCGTGTAATTGTTGGGTGTGCACATCGTGAGTGTGTGTGTGCGTGGTTCCCTTTAGTGTGTGTAGCGTCTGCACATGGATGTGTGTGTGTGTGTGAGTGTGCGTTAGTGTTGTGTTGGGCGTAGTGCGTGTTTGTGTGCACATGTGAGTGTCGTGTGATCGTGTGTGTGCGTTTGGGTGGGTGTTAGTGTGTGTGAGTTGGGCTGGGGTTTTTGTTTGTTAGTGGTGCAACATGTGAGTGTCGTTGTTGTTGAGTGTTGTGTCAGTGTGTGTGTGTGTGTGTGTGTGCGTGTGTGCACATGTGAGTGTGTGTGCGTATGCGTGTGTGTGTGTGCGTGTGCACATGTGAGTGTGTGTGTGTGTGCGTGCGTGCGTGCGTGTGTGTGTGTGTGTGTGTGCGTGCACATGTGAGTGTGTGTGTGTGTGTTAGTGTGTGTGAGTGTGTGTGTGTGTGTGTGTTAGTGTGTGTGAGTGTGAGTGTGTGTGTGTGCACATGTGAGTGTGTGTGTGTGTGTGTGTGTGTGTGCGTGCACATGTGAGTGTGTGTGTGTGTGTGTTAGTGTGTGTGTGTGTGTGCGTGCACATGTGAGTGTGTGTGTGTGTGTGTTATGTGTGTGAGGTGTTGTGTGTGTGTGTTAGTGTGTGTAGTGTGTGTGAGTGTGTGATGTGCGTGTGAGTGTGTGTGAGGTGTTGTGGTGTGCGGTGTGACTCCATTAGGCTCACTTTCACCCTGGCCCATGGCAGGTAGGACATCAGATGGGATACAATCATGTGTGCGGAGGATCTCTCATCGCCAGAGGACTGGGTCCTTTCGGTTCCGCGTCACTGGTTTCGTTTCTGCATTTATGTTAGTTTATAGGTTGTTAAGCTTAGCTTCAAATTTCTCATAAAAGTCAGTTCTAAGCGGCAATGACCGAGCACACCAAACCAGTTCGTGCGCATGCTTCTCCAATTTATCTAAACCACTGGCCAAACTTATTCCTATTTAGAGCTGACTACTAGTCTTACTCAACACTCTCGGTGCTGTTACTTTATACCCTCTAGAAACTAGGACACACCTAACTTATTAGATAGGACTATACTTATCACCCCTACCTTGGCCACTTCTTATTTCACCCACAGACTGAAGCCACCTACTTCTATTCCGCATGACTTTACATTACCCACTGGGCTACCTGCGTACTTTTCTTTGCTTATTATGACCACACTGGACCTCAATTTCATTTGCACTGACTTCCACCACACACTCTAGGCTCTGACCCTCATATTTTCAGCACCAAACATCGGTCCACTTTACTTTCATGAAGCTATCATTACCATACCTGTGCCACTTTATTAGCAAGATATACTACCTACACCATCTGTGCACTTCCATCTACCTCAGACCAATTAGAGGCCATTTTATTAGAACACTGACTCTACCTTCT
>JAMWET010004060.1:387500-412313 GCA_024036415.1 Prochilodus magdalenae | reverse complement strand
CCAAAGCGTGAAGGAAGTAGCTGAAAATTCTGCATGTGGTATGGAAGCGCACGGTACGAGGTCTACAGCAATGGCTAAAACCCCAGATTACAGGGAATTCCTCCTCGGAATTGTGCCAGGCGAAGGATTGCACCAAATTCTGGACCACCTGTGGAATTCTTTATGAAGAGTGTCTGAAACACTGATGAGACCTACACCAAAAAACTACATCCTGAAATTCCACCTCACTCGCTGGTGTTCTGCTCATGGATAGGTGCTGCACGCTATTAGCGCAGATATCTGTACATAGTTATAAATGCAGTTTAAATATTCTACAGTGTGGTGGAAACCTTTGGCGCTCAGGCTGTCTGTTCTGTACTCGCAGGTTTTCTTGCATCCTGTTATCTGTACCTTGTATCTTTCATTCCTGGAGAGGCCTAGCATTGCATAGGTCAATGCATTAGTCATCACAGTCTATAAACAAGAGCAGTCTATACACACATCAGTCTGTTTAAACACAACAAATGTAGAATGAAACTTCCCTCTCTGGCTGTTTGGAACCCGTCGCTTGAATTTGGGCTAAAGGTAACGTGACTGCAAACTGCCAGCACGGCGCTAAAGAACAGGTTTTTACTGTAACACCTTTGATGCAAGTCCCAGGCTGTGTGTTTTAACCTAATTCATTTTAAAGTGAAAAAAAAAAAAAAAACAAAAAAAAAAAAGAAATTTACAGGTTGTATTTCACCCCTTCCATGCAAACAGTGGTGAATGATGAAAGTGTTGCCAGAAAACATTCAGCATCGGTTATTATTCAGGAATATGCAGAGATTAGAATATTTAAATAGTCCACTTGCTTAAGGAGAAGTCAAAGAAGAAGGAAAGATTCTAATAACCACCTGGAAGACCACCTAACAGAGACCCCTTCAGAAAATAACAGCTCCCTACAGCTTCAGAAACTCCTCGCTCAGTCATTCTTTCTCCATTCACCTATGCTGCTTATCCATCCAAGGTCGCATGGGTGTGAAAGCCTATCCCGGCGCCTATGGGCGGAAGTCACAGTCCATCTCAAGGAAACACAGACATAAACAGCCAACACACCCACCACACCTATGGGTAGTTTACCACCTCCAACCCGTCTCTGGACTGCATATCTCTGGAATGGGATGTATACAAATGGAAATTGATTTGGCAATTTACCTACTTTACAAGTTGACCTGAGGTGGCGAGGTGTGTTTGGGATGGACAGAACACTAAAATGTGGACTGGGCCTCAGACCTGGGCTGAGGTCCAGGGAAGTGCTAGGTCTGGTTACACGGGGATAATAGTGAAGCGTGCTCCGCATATCAGGCCTAAATGGAAATTCATACTAGGCGGAGGGTGTGTCCCGCAGTGGCACATGCACGCGAGTGGACACTCTGTCATGGTTCTGTGACGCGCGCTGATAATGTGAAATTCCCAGGATCCCGTAGGTGTCAGTGACACGCCCACAGCCTCAGAGCTCTATTAAAAGCAGAGAAACTAGCGTCAGTACTAGCATCAGGTAGACTCCAGAGGGGGAACATACTCTGTCTCAAAGGTAGGTCCTGGAGCTTACTTCATTTTTAGAGTTGCACTTTAAAAAATTGCGACTATGATCTGTCTGATTTTTTTTTTTTTTTGATAAAAGGGAACTACTAAAAAAATTGTTATAATTTATTGCTCTGTAGTTCATGCTAAGTTCTTCATTGTTTTAAATGTGTACAGTTAGTGATATTTTTTTAATTTATAGCTAATTTTACAGATAAAAGCAGTACTAGTGATTTAGGTTTTTTTTAATTTTCTATTACGATCAAAGATAAAAGTAGCACAAGTTGATATTTTATATTTTTCTCGTACCCCGGTCCACAGATAAAGTAATACTAGTTGATATTTTTGTTTTCTATACGGACAAAGATAAAAAAGTAATACTAGAGATTTGTGAATTTTAGGATTATTGGCACAGCTAAAAGTAATACTAGTGATATTTTTATTTGTTCTATTACGGTCGAAGATAAAAAAAAGTAGTCCTATTGATATTTCTAATTTTGTTATTACCTGGTCACAGATAAAATTCTAGTGAATTGTTTTGTGTGAATTTGTTTTTTTTTGGCACCTAATTTCACAAGATGAAAGTCCAGCTAGTCACACTTCTTGCAGCTTGTCTGCTTTCCCACTGTTTCAGTGCTGGGCTCCACAGCAGAGTAAGTTTTTATTATTTGCTAAATATTTGCCTTCAGTTTACGTAACTCATTATTTTGGTAAATGTGTACAGTTCTCCTGTGTGACCGCAGTTATGACCTTTTTCAGACTGGTGTTACCACTTGCCATCCTGCAGTAAGGTGTTTTGATTGCTGGAACATGGTGTTGAAATAGTGTGTGAAAGTGGTCCGTAAGGAAGGTCTTCACTGTACACATTTACCTGCTCCCTGTGCTCCTGTCGGAGCTTCTATACTCTCTTTTCACAGATTACACAAAATGGCAAGTAAGTAGCTCACTACTGCAACGGCACCCATCAGTACTCTCTGTGAACATTGTGACCGCTGACGTCAAGGGGGATCACAAACCTGACCGCCTTCAGTTTCTCCCGGGTTTAATGACGCGCTCCGCAGTCACAGCCATATAGAAAACGCAGATGGAAATTCAGTGAGGGTTTCTGCTCCTGATTACGGCTCATCTGTTGCTTGTAATTGTCATCCTTCCCCAGGGGGTCAATTTTCCAACCACCGGACACTTTTGACTGAGTTAGTTCAGGGTGGACTTCCACTAACAGCAATCAGTGCTAACACTATTCAGCCCCAAAACCACCTGATAAAGGATGGCCAACAGGTGTACAGGTAAAAGGACGGCCAGTTTCAAGACCCGGTGGTAGCGAAGACACTAGAGTCTCTTCACATACACTGACTGAAGAGAGGTCCCTGTTCAGAAATGATAATAGGACATTAGAGCGTAATAAATCATGCTCCTGTTACCTCTCCATATCTTAAGTACATTGAAGGTACATACTTTATACTGGTAATCTTCCATACTTAAGTACATCTGAAGGTACATACTTTAGTACTGGTACTCTCCATACTTAAGTTACATCTGAAAGGTAAATACTTTGTCAATGTTTACTCTCCATATAAGTACATCTAAAGGTACATACTTTAGTACTGGTACTCTCCATACTTAAGTACATTAAAGGTACGTACTTAGACTGTACTCTCACATACTTAAGTACAATCTAAAAGTACATACTTTAGTGTACTGGTACTTCACATACTAGTTACATTCAAGGTACGTACTTTAGTACTGTTAGTCTCATACTTAAGTACATTGAAGGCAAATACTCTAGTACTGGAGGGTCTAAAGTGAGGGAAACCTCTACACTTACACTGCAGGAGGAGTTCTACCTTTAAACTCATGGGCTACATAGTTGCTGGAATACATACGTGTCTTTGTAGTACTGCTACCACAAATAGTAGCTGTGGTTTGTGCTGACAGAAACCTTGCTAATATAATCCAAGTTCAGAGCCAGTTTAGGAGTAGCTTGGCTAGTTCCCATGTCTCCCTTTATTTAGCAAGATAAACAACTACGGAGTGTCACAGGGTACCCATGATAAGCAAATAAATAAATTGATTAATTAATAAATTAATTAATAAATAAATAAATAAATTAATTAATTAATTAATTCAAAACAAATAAATTAATAAATACATAAATTAATATATAAATAAATAAATGTATTTTCCTTATTATTACTATTATTTTTGAAATTATATATATATATATATAAAATTTTCGATCCGTTACAAAAGTTGCTTAACAGCAGTGCGCAGAGATTTATTATGCTGCTCCGTGATTTCGATAACTTTTCAAGAAACATCTAAATCCATAGGAACTATTTAATACCCAGAGAATCATAGATGTTCTGTAGTTCAAGTTTCACACTAGAAGAAAACCGCCTGGCATGGTAATCTGTGTTGAGACCCCGGGGTTAGATCAGACTAAACAATGTTTTCTCTGGCTCTGCAGGGGAAGGTGGGTCCGGATGACAGAAGATGAACTGTGTCGGCGGGGGTCTGAATGCTCGTACCGGGAGCGCACAGTTCCACCTTACTGTGTGGGAAACGGCTCATCCTCGCCTGGATGGAGCACCACCGTAGACGGCAAGCAGTACCCAATGGAGGTGAGAGAAACACCTCAGCGAAAATGAGAGTCAGGACCCGTTTCTGACTGCGTAAACAACGCCCTGGTTCTCTCTCTCTGCACCTTCGCTTTCAGCTGCCACATAGTAAACATCGGGTCCCAGTTTCCCAACGTGACCTCTGCTCTCGAGCACTCAACAGGACTGGCGTTCCTTGGTTGCTTCATGAAGTAAGACTTTGTGTGGTTTTCTGATACTGCTAATCAATCGCTTCAGTGTCCTAATTTCACCTCACAATTAGTTCCGCCAACTGTGAATGGCCTGAGGATTTTGAGACCTCACTCGGACTGGATGGTCCCTAACACTCTGTCACTGGTTCTGAGAAACTTCCTCAGAACTGTGATTGGTCTAATCAATCTCTGTCACTGCTGTTTCTGAGGAACTACCCTCGAGGTACTGTGCTTGAGTCCTAATCACTCCATCACTGGTTTGGAGACAACCCTGAGACTGTGGACTGGTCCTAATCGCTCATAAAAAAAAAAAAGACCATGCACTGTGACTGTGAGGACCTAATCCACCCCATCACTGGTTCTGAGACCCACCCTCAGACTGTGATTGGTCCTAATCACTCCTACATGTTGACCTGTATTCTGGTTGCTGGAGACCACCAGGGCTCGGACTGTGAGCTGTGCGCTAATCACCCTATCACTGGTTCTGAGTACGCACCACTCAGGACTAATGAATTGGTTCTTATCACGCATGTCACTATGTGTTCTAAACGCAACCCCGCAATTGTGACTGGTTCAGATCATTGTTGTTCGAGTTCTTAATGACTGCTCACCCTGACTGTAAAACTGTTCGGTGGCTGGAGACCGTCTGGGCTGTAGCTTGTGATTGGCTCGCTAAATCCCTTCTGTCATGGTTTTGGCGAAACCTCGCGCGCCTGTGACGTGTTCAGCAAGTACTTCAATTTTGTTTAGTTTCTATTAATTCCATTTGAGTGCTATCACCAGCTAGGCTCAGTGCAGATGTTCTTCACAATGGTGGCGATGATGGGTAACAAGGTTCTCCCATGTCTTAGCAACACACATATAGACATTTTGCATACTATCAGAACCGACAGTGAACTGCTACACGCTACGCGTCTGAGGTTTATTAATGGAATGGTGATGATGGGGAGAAATACCATAAAATTGGAAAAAATATTACGGTGGCATCAAAACAATGCTATCGCTTACATACATATAAAAAACGATCATAAAACCATCCCGATCCAGGATTATACAACCATTCCGGGCAAAAACTTTCCTATGAGAGCGCAGGCTCCTGTCTACCAGCCACTGTAGCAGAAGTGCTGACTACGTGCGCATCTCCAGTCACTGGATTGTCTATGTGTGGCTGTACACCAGGTCAACCATCTCTGAAAGTCTACCTGTTAGTGTGACCTGTGCAAATGATCATGAGTGTGGAGAAATGATAAGTGATTGGCAGGGGGGGGGGGGGGGCCGTCAAGTTTGCAAGGAAGTGCATTTATAACTGGAATGATGATTGGGCTTGTGCATGTATAGGGATAACCCATGCATTCTTCGTCTTGTACACTCAGCTGCGAACACTGTAATACTTGAAACTATCACTGAACAAAGTGGCATAAATTCATTAGTAACTAGTCTCCATGGGGGGGTGGTCCCGCCGGCACCCACCCGCCCCCCGAAACCGGGGGGGGCCTGTTTTTCCTCGGAGAGTTAATAACTTTCTTCCAACAAAGAATAAGACTTGGGATAATATATGGATTTTTTAATAAATTTGCATGATAGTATGCAAAAATAATGGTGTAAGTTAGGTTGGCTTGTAAATGTCACTAATACTTATTTTATCTGATACCGGTACATGTATTAGCTTTCGCTTGGCTCATTTTGCAGGCGACCCAGTGATAGCGGCAAGGCTGCTTAGTAGAGCTGGAAGAACCTGACCTGCATACTTGAAGGATATTCCCAACAAAGGTACAGCTCCATTTTTTGGTGTCAGTAAAATTGGTCATATGTCATTGATGCTGTCGGGAAGTGTGGTGAAGGAGACGAGCAGGATTAACATGTGGCGTGTGTTCAGTTCACAATGTGGCTAAGAGTATTAAAATAAGCTAGCATTTGAAACAGGCAGGAGTGTTCAGCTGCGTTTACTATGTAGGCTAGTGGCCTATAAAACTACTCTTTCATATCTATACGTCGCAGTATACGCCAAAATCGTGTGCCATGCTGTGGTTTTATTAGCCTGCCATCAGGGGGACTGAGCCAATTAGAGCCAACCCTTAAGTCGCTGCCCTCATTCTCAGCAAAAGAATTGACCATTGCTAGGTGGATGTTAAATGAGACAGCCCATACCATGAGCAGAGAGTACTGCGAGGCCATTATATCATTTGTCATGTCTGTCAGTATTAATGTACATATAAGCTGAATCCTAGGTACGTTTAAATATCGGCTAGATGGTTACAGTCAGTGATAACAATCACCCTGATACTGGCGTTTTGGACGGACGAAGGATATTGACACATGATAGCCCTGGGAGTTTGATCTGAATACATGGACGCATGAGCTCGTACGTTCTATGTGTCTGGTCACATACAGGGCTATAGGCAGCTTCTTGGGCAGCTAATCACCCACCACCCCGGCAATAAGTCAGCTACTATTTCTTCATCATGGGCTTATTGTGTACATTCTCACCAAACCCTCTGGCAGCTTTCTAGTTTCGTGAGGGGCCACTAATCTGACTTGAGAGGTGGCTCAAGTTTGTGTCTAGATTAAAAGCAGTCCTGTGGCTCAAAACGGATGGAGTGACCTAATTTAGTCTAGAGCTGTCCAGTCCGTGAGGACTTTTGGCTTTGCCCTGGATTAGACCCTCGCTATGTGACGATCCAGATTTTTATACATTTAAATTTTCTCTTAAATTGACGGACATCTCAATGACATCTTGTCAGGGTTTTGCATATCACATTAAATGAATAAACTCGCTCGTTTGAACATGTAATGGGAGATTTATTTACTTATGGCTAATTAATATCCCCAGTCATCTCGCTGTTCTCATTACTTTACTCATTAAGTTATTCTCTGGAAACCCAAACTTACGGTCCCAAACTGCAGAGTCTGTCCCACCAGTAATCAGTCAGCACGTTTCTGTTTGAACAAACAGTCCAGTGAAACACCTTTAAAAGTGCCTGCCACTATTACTGCCTCTGTAAATGAATTAGGCATAGCTGGTTATGCTTGACATAGCTAATGCTAACTGAAAAACAAACAA
The DNA here is from genome assembly GCA_024036415.1 of Prochilodus magdalenae. Taxonomy (NCBI): domain Eukaryota; kingdom Metazoa; phylum Chordata; class Actinopteri; order Characiformes; family Prochilodontidae; genus Prochilodus; species Prochilodus magdalenae. The sequence goes on along the minus strand of JAMWET010004060.1, from coordinate 404,898 downwards.
CAACAACAGTACAGAGTGCTGTTTCGTTTTTTCTGTTTCCCTTAAATGGTTGCGGACGGGTGCCTGTACAGAGTCGTAGAAACATACAGCTGCCTGGAACTTTACATCAATGTTACAAGTGCTTCAACAAGCAGAGATACGTTTTTAGGGCTTTCCTAAAACTCCTCGTTTATCTTTTCCCAATAAAAGTAGTCTGGATCTCTGAAAGCTTCCCAATGGTTGTGTTACAGCCAAGGGTGCAGCATTACAACGCCAATCTTGCCGCTATGCAATATAAACAGCATCTCTGTCTCAAATAGTACACTAATGATCAAGGTGACAATCAAAAACCAAAATATCAACTACAAACTGTGGGCTCGCTTACAAATACATGCCAGGAATAAAAACACAATGTGGACTCGTAGTATTTAACTTCAGCATAGGAACTGAGAAGCTTGACATATGTAGCCCAGCTAAACATGGAACCAGCAAGAACCAGACGGAGAACCAACTATGGATATAAGCAAATGGCTACCCTACAGATTGTCAATGCCATTTGAAAACCCAGGGTTAACGTTTCTGGCCGTCAGATGAACATTAGGGTTATACTGAGGTTATGGAGTGCGTGAGTGTTATCTGGAGATCACCTTTCTTAAGGTTGGGAAGAAACCTTGAGGAGATCAAACCAAAGATTGTAAATCTGACTGGCCAGATTATCCAACACAACGGATTAAGAATCACCTCATCCTCATCACTCTGAGGTTATGGAACTTTCGCCGAACACCTACAGGAATCCTCCAGCATTTTTCCAGACAACATCTGTACCAACCGTCCCGTTAACACTACAAGGCCTATACAATTTAGGACCCAATTACTGGGTGCAGGTGTTTCAGCCACACCACAGGACACTGCACTCAGGACGCTGCCCTCAGGACGCTGCCCTCAGGACGCTGCCCTCAGGACGCTGCCCACAGGGCGCTGCCCACAGGACACTGCCCACAGGACGCTGGTCTGACGCTGGAACGTTATCAGTTGTGCCAATTTAGGTGGTATTCATGTAGCCTGATCCCAGCAGAAGATACGGTCTCACCATATTGTTGTTATGTAGTTGCATATTTTACACCCTTTTCCATGGAATTCTGCAACTACTGGACTATTAAAACAGAGATTCGAGTTTCGACAACTTTTCCTTTCTAAATCCCAATAAAATGCGACAAAAAATCACCTTACATTGTTGTCACCTTACATTGTTGTGTATTTGGGCGTGGCCAAAGACCATAGTGTGAAGGAAGTAGCTGAATCTGCAGGTGTATAGAAGCGTACAGTCATACGGGTCTACCAGCAGTGGCTAAAATCCCAGTCTACAGGGAATTCTCCTCGGAATTGTGCCAGGGAAGGCATCCACCAAATCTGGACCAATTCTTTGATGCAATTCATGATGTGGCCTACATCCAGAAACTTGTCCGGTCCATGCCCAATCCAATCCCAGCTATCATTGGTGCTCATGGAGGTATTAGATGCTACTAGGTACATGTCAATCACAGGTGACTCAGTTTTTTGTCCGGTGAGCTTAACTGATTGGACAATAAAGAGGCGGTACCTAGACATTCACTTGCAAAATGCTGGAGAATTCCTTTAAAGACATTTCAGGGGCACCGTCTCTTTCTAAAACCTTTTCTTAAACAAGCTTATAAACTTTAATGAGCTTCTCAAGGACAAAGGTGTTGTATTAATGAAAGCTTAGTAAAGGCTATTACCAATAACCCATGGATGATGTATCCTGTCCATGTATCATGTAGCACAAATCATGTCATAACAGAGCCATATAAACACAAAATGAGGTTCAAGAGTTGAGTAGTATCTCAAATGTTTACAAACAAATAAATAAACATAAAAAAACATCAACTTATATGTACAAAAGTTCATATCTACTAAAGGCAATACTGTGTGGTCACTACAGAAGCTATAAACACCATTAATTCAGTACATTCACCACTAATATACCTGTAGTAGTAATAATAATAATAATAATATAGAAATTCCACCAACACACTAAAAAGGCTATTAATAATATCATCACAGACTGGATGGAATTACACTGTACATTAAAAATTATACTACTATTATGGAATTTTCCGTTCACCATAGTGGAATGTTAAGAGACATGGAAAACATGGCACCAGTCAATGAGGTTACCCTGAGAGCAAAGCTTTGGCTTATTCAGCCAATCTAAAAGCATGGATGGCAGGTGGTCCGCAGGAGGTCCTGAGGAGCTAGCTGCAGGAGTAGCTTGAAGCCGGACGGCTGAAGAAGAAACCGGCGCCGTGAGAACGTGCGGCACCACTATAAGAGTCTATAACAAATGATTGTAGGCCTCCTTTACAACACTGCGTGCATGAAGGGCTAATGGGGGGAACGCTGGGGGACCATAGACTACACTCTTACAAATAAAGAGGGTTCCATAAAGGGTTCCATGGAGCCACCATGTTTGGTTCCCCAAAGGACCTTGACGTAGAGGCTGATTTGAAGTGTTTAGCAGACAGATAATATAGTCATAATCATTCTAGCTTTCCTTGTGCTGAGAAAGAGGGATGTGATGAGAGATGAGAAGAAGTCTGTAGTTGGTAAAGTGAGTTACGTTCTTAAACCAGTAAAGAGAAACCAAGTCTGGTGCCAGTGGGCTCTAATATTAGCTAGCTAGCTAACCTAGCTAACCTTAGGAGTGTGTTGGCAAAGCCAAACTAGCCCTAGCTAGATACTAGCAGATACTCAGTATAGTCGATGGGGTTTTCAGGGTGCTTCCTGCTATGAAGTCACGGCTTTGGCCCAATCCTATTTCACGCCTCGCCCCTAACACTTGGCCCTACGCCTCCGCCTGGGTGGGTTTAGGCAGTGAGGAGCTGAACTTTACCCTCCTCTGCTATCACTGCAGACTGGCTGGGTCGCCTACAGAGCACCACTAGCAGCCGGTTAATGAAGTCATGTAGTTGTTTGTTTGTGCTCTTGTTTATTCAGTGACTCGTTAGATTGATTGACGTGTGAAACTGAAGTTGTGAATAACTTGCAAGCGCCTGTGCTTGTCGTCTGTTTACATCAGAGCCGCTGACTACACCTGAAGATGTATCTGGTTCTGGAAGGGTTGTCCCATTTCAACCACTACCCCTTGTAAGGGGGAGGGTTACACCCGAAAACAAAGGGGTCAGGATAAAATAAGAAATGGGACCTTTATGTTTCTGTTGTGACGCTGTTGGTCAGGAAAGGGCTGAGGAAGATAGCTAGCTATCTAACTAAGGCAGCGCTAAGGCTAGCTATATGCGCTTTAGCTGCACAGCACTAAACCAGCTGACAACCGGAACATTAAGACGAGGCTTCACACCACGAAACACCCTATAAGACCCACAGTTTAGTGAAGAGTCTCCACATAGGGTCAGTTTTGTGTTTGCTAGTGGGCGCTAACATTAGCTAGGTTTGCTAGCTGTAGTTAGCTAGCATTAGAGCCCACTGCCAGGAAACTTGGTTGTCATTCACTGGTGTATGAATTGTATCCCACCTTATCAACTGCCGCCATTTCCTCTTCCCTTACTCGTCACAGAGAAAGCTCTAGAGTCGCAGAGACCAACGAACGAATATCCGAATACCAGAAGACCCGGATTAAGCCCTAGCTAGCAAAGTAGGTGCCAACTTAGAGATTCCCTAAGACTAAAGGTGCCATTTCAAGTTACGTTTGTGAAAACACATAGGATTGGGGTCCTGAGTTCACTTTTTGTCAAATTCAGCAAATATACAGCAAAACAAAAGCCCCAGTTAGCAATGTAGGTGCCTACCTGGAGACCTTACCTCAGTTTGCCATGTTTTCTCTGGCTGAAAGAGAAGTAACTTCTACATCTGTCGTTTACTTCTTGGCACAGTAACTAATACTAGCTTGGTTGTATTTATTAGCCTACTGATCAGTGTCTATGCTGCTAGGCAGGATTGGCTAACACCACCAGGATGGATTATCCATGCTTTGGTGAGAGAACACTGATGGACGAAAAGATGGAAACGATACCAAATAGTGGCTTCGGTGCCAACTTGACAACGGACATGCTAGGAACCCCATTTGAAGAACCCAATGGATGTGCAACTGTAAAGTTCCAAGGCTTCCCATTGCTGTAGGGTTCTATACCCATTAAGGTTTCCTCCCATTTAAGCCAGGAACCATTGAGGAACCTTCGTTTGTAAGAGTGTAGGACTAAGCATGGAAATGGTTTTATCTGCCGCTAGACTTAAGCTTTGTCTTTGAAGCACTTGTGGCATTTCACACGGACGCAACACTGAAATCCGAGAACCGGAATTTCCTTTAGCTGTTTACAGCAACAGCATAGAGTAAACGGGAACACAAGAGAAGCCCCCTCCTCTTTCTCGGCAGGAGGGAGAGGGTCTCCCGAATGGCAGTGGCAGAAAGAGAAGGAGAGCCAGAAGTAGAGGATAGTCTTTCAGTAGAGTCGTCTTGTACTTTGAGAAGCATTTCTTTTTTTAAAAAGCTACTCGTTTCTCTTTGACTGGAATGAATACAAGGTTTTATACATGTACAGCTTTCAGGTAAGATGTGTCTTGTGTGCCTCAAAATCCAGGAAAGATCATTTTCTGCTGGAACCATATTCTCTAAAACGCCCACGTGTCATTGGTATCAAATGCCTAGGAGTAAAAGTGCTGATCCGCAATCGGTTCTGACCTTTCCCAGGTCAGTGTCCCAGCTGACCTAGCCATGCTCCACCCACGAATGTGCTCATTTGGGCGAAAATAATGCAGGCTGTACAGAACGCAGACACAGATTCCCTTAATCTAAATGAGCCAGATCAACTAATGTTTGTCCAAACACATAAACCGGGGGTCCTGAGTTCCCTTTTTTGTCAAATTCAGCAAATATACAGCAAAAAAGCTACAATTATTTTATATTTAGTTGATACGTCTGTATATGCTGATTTTGAGATTGTTGTAAGTTTAATATTACATTATTTCACTTATTTCTAGACATTGTAACTGATTTAAATTGTATTAGTAAGTCAAATTATTTCACAATACTGGCAGATAGTTAATGTAGTGGTTTACAGTATATTATAATAATAAGGTTAAAACTATTTTAAAATAAGAAACATAAGGCTAAAAAATGCACAGTCCTGGATCTGTAAATGGGAAACAAACAAAGTGGCTGGGCTCGATCCACACACACTCTTCCAGCCAGTCATCAGCAGGGGTGGGGTTTGAAATAGTCTGAAATAGTATAGAGTCAAGTTCTTAGGATTAAGTTTCTTGTCTGAGCTTTCATGGTACTGAGGCACCAAAATGTACCTCTTGCAACATTTAAGGTGGAATGACAAAATTCTAACTAGAAGTTGAGGTCACAGAATGTACCTCCCATGCCATTTAAGATGGAAAGTGAATAAGCTGAGGTACCAGAATGTAGCCTAACTGATGCCCCATTTAAGGTGGAATGAGAAAATTCAGGATAGAGATTGAGGTGGCAGCATGAAGCCTTACTGCTGCACCATTTAAGGTGGAATGAGAAAATTCAGGATAGAGATTGAGGTGGCAGAATGTAGCCTAACTGCTGCACCATTTAAAATGGCCAAATTAAAATGCCAAAATTCAAACTAGAAGTTGAGGTCACAGAATGTACCTCCCATGCCATTTAAGATGGAAAGTGAAAACTCAAACAATAAGCTGAGGTACCAGAATGTAGCCCAACTGCTGGACCATTTAAGGGTGGAAATGACAACATTCCAACTAGAATGTTCTTCCAAACTGCTGCACCATTTAAAGGGGAAATGGTGAATATGACTTTTTGATATGACTTAGGTGGTTATCAACATAAAAGCTGTCTGCTTGGATTGGCTTTAGCCCATTTACAGACATCCAAAATAAAACCACTGGGAATTAATAAGTCATTCTGCATCTCATCTGGAAATGTTTGAGTGTTTGTGCTACAGACTGAACTGGATGTTCCCACCTCTCTGTAACATCTCCCAATATCGCCGTTAGACCTCACATATGTGGGCGGAGCCTGGATAGTTCAGTTAAGATTATCATACAGGGGCAGAGGGAAGGGGAAGCCATGTCAGCGGTCCTCCTCTGAGACCCCTTATATGCATTAGAACCGATTTGCTTGTGCAGATTGCAGAATCCTGTAAACTATCAGTGAATGAAAGTGTCCCAGTGTCACCTGATACTTCCACTCAGGCAGGTCTTCTCTCCGGTGTCTGTGGTCTTGAAGATTTCAGTGTTGTCTTACAGCTGTGTGTGGGTGTGGGTGTGTCTGTGTGTGTGTATGTTCGTGTGTGTCTGTATGTCTGTGTGTCACCGGGCTGTGCTGGTCTGTTGATTGACAGGTGTGTACAAGTACTTCCAGATGGCGTAGTAATGGATGCCTGCTCCCATGGCAACGAACAGGTGCCATATAGCATGAGCGAAGGGAACCACTCCATCACTTTTAAAGAACACCATCCCCAACACGTAACACCCGCCACCAACCAACAGCTCACACAGACCCGACCTGTCCACCTGAGAGAGAGAGAGAGAGAGGGAGAGAGAGAGAGAGAGAGAGAGAGAGAGAGAGAGAGAGAGAGAGAGAGAGAGAGAGAGAGAAACGAAAGTAAGAAAGAAAGTAAAAGGTGGTGAGAGAAAATAGGAAGAGTGTGAGAATGATGCAAGAGAGAAAGAGAATGATGAGAGAGTGAGATAGATAGAGAGAGAATGAGAGGAGAGAGAATAAGAAAAGAGTGAATGAGAGACAGATAGAATGAGAGATTGAGAGGAGTGAAAGAGAGAGAATAATGAGAGAGACAGAGAGAGAGAATTAGGGGGAAAAGGGAGAAAGTTAGAGAGAGAGAGAGAGAGAATGAGGGGAGAAAGAGGGAGAGAGTATTAGAAAAGGCAAGAAAGAGAAAGAGAGACAGAGAGAATGATCAGAGACAGAGAGAGAGATTAGTAAAAAGGGAGAGAATGAGAAGAGATTGTGAGAGAATGATTCAAAAGACAGAGAATGATGAAAGAGCGAGATAGAATAAGAGACAGAGAGAGAGAATTAGGGGAGAGAAAGAGAGAGAGATTTAGGGGAGAGGGAGAGAGTGAGTAAGAGAAAGAGAGTGAGTGAGATAAAGAGAGAATTAGGGGAGAAAGAGAGAGAGAGGGAGGGAGAGAGAGAATTGGGGGAGAGAGAGAGAGAGAGAGAGAGATTTAGGGTAGAGAGAAAGAGAGTGAGGGAGAGAAAGAGAGAGAGAGAATTAGGGGAGAAAAAGAGAGAGGGAGGTAGAGAGAGAGAGATTTAGGGTAGAGAGAGAGAGTGAGAGACAGAGGGAGGGAGTAGAGAGAGAGGGAGGGAGTAGAGGGAGAGAGAGAGAGAGAGAGAGAGAGAGAGAGAGAGAGAGAGAGAGAGAGAGAGGGAGAGAAGGGGAGAGAGAGAGAGAGAGAGAGAGAGAGAGGAAGGGAGAGGGAGAGAGTGAGTGAGAGAAAGAGAGAAAGAGAATAAGGGGAGAGAAAGAGAAAGAGAGAGAGAAAGAGAGAGAAAGAGAGAGAGAGAGAGAGAGAGAGAGAGAGAGAGAGAGATTTAGGGTAGAGAGAGAGAGAGACCAGTCATGTGACGGGATACTTACCATGGAGAGAATGACCACAGCAGGGAACACCCCCATCGCCGTGTAGCACACCAGCTCCACCACCTTATACCTGAAACACAGAGCAGCTCACACGGGGGCAGCAGCCTGCAGCCTGACCTACCCTGCTCCACACATCTACACCTACACCCTCTACGACTGTACACCCGGCTCAACACACACATACCTCTCATGGAAGAAGAAGACATACGCCGTTCCTCCGGTGGCCATCACCCAGACCACCCAGCGCATGTGGGAGGCCCACGGGCCGAGCTCTCGCAGGGTCAACCTGACGAACAGCAATCATCATTACTCGTCTGTGTCTGACAGGCCTCTAATCTGGAACTTAGATCATCTACAGCGCTGTGTGGTATTAATCTGAGCAGGGTGGTCCTAGGTGGGCCGCATAGGCCCACTGTAGCATGCCATGTTGTGGTCAGCGAGTGATGACAGAACTCCAAGGCAGCCCATTGGCAGCTGCCATGCAGTGTGGACAACTGCCCTTTAACGAGCAGCCGCCGAAGACTGCAGTGGTGTCGTGCCTCCATGAGTGACCTCAGAATGGCATGAGCGCCTTCAGCACCATTCGGCAGAGACTGCATGTGTGGGGGCAGGACTACATGCATGCAGGCCTGGTGTTACTCCACCTCCACCCCTACCGCACCATCTGCAGGAACCATGTGAGGATATTCAAGCTGCATGGGATGGATTCTCACAGGACACCATTAGGAACCTCTACAGCTCCATACCGAGACGTCTGGCATGTTGGGTTAGCAAACATGGCGGCCCGACTCCGCCATACTGAGGGACAGACTTCTGTATGTGTAGCTCAATAAATATTGATCATATCAGTCTAAATTTATCATCAGTTATTGATCCTGGTCACCTTTATCCTCCTTCCCAACAGCACCGCCATCCCACACCTCCTTCTGGGTGCAGCTAGGACCCTCGAATAATCTGGTACTCATTATGGAAATATGTATACATTCATAAAACAACCAACCAAAGCAACCAATGGCTGATGACTTACCAGGGTGTGTAGGACGCGGCGATGAAGAAATAGATCACCATCCTGTCACACATGTGGAAGCACTGCTCCACTGAACTGCAAACACAGAAACAGGAATGAAGGAATATTCCAGAAGTCTGGATCCAGAACAGCGGCACAGGGAGGTCCAGATACTCCTGCAACCAACACTGACCTGCAGTGGCGTCAGATAAAGGTCCGCCCTTCTCTTACTCCATATACAAGGTTTGGTTCCCAGACTGGATAGTATATAAACAGCCAGGAGGCACATAGAGGTTCACTGGTGGTGTTGATGGTAAGTTCTAGATATAGTGACTCCTGGTTCCTATCACCACCACCACCACTGAACAACTACGTCCATCTCAGGAACTGTATTGCAAGTTCATAGAACTGTCCTTCAGCAACTTCACACAATCTGAGACCACTTGGTGCGAAGCTTCCACAGCTTGCTAACTATGTTAGCCTCGTAGCTCCAATGGAAAACTAAAGAAGCAAACTAGAGACACCAAACCTGTTTTGGCTGATTGATTACTTTCGGGTTACATACTTTCATCAATACAAAGTGAGTCGATTTGTTTCTTAGGTATGATCAGAAATGATTTCCGAAAAAAAGGGCTCACTTGATTAACCTATACTTCCCTGCGACCACAGGGAAGTTCTCCTAGCTAACGAGGGCCTGGGCTAACATAACGTGTGCAGGAAAACCAACATCATCAATAACAGATCTGGAGAGGAATTTGCATCTGAATAAAACATTGGGCTGAACGAATTTAGGACAGTCGAGCACAGGGTTTATCTGATATTGTCTTTAGAAGACCCTGTCCCAACGAATTAGATGTAAATCCAGTTTTCCGGGTGATTGCTATAGTTTTGTATCACCATATGGGTGGAATATGTGGGGTAGGGTTGCCACACGTCCCGTAAAATATGGAAGTGTCCTTTATTTGGCAGTTAAATGTTGCTTCCCGTATTAAACCAATACGCAACGAGATTTGTTCCGTATTTCTGTAAATTTGTGCCGTATTTCCGTAAATGTCTGTAAATTTGTTCCGTATTTCCATAAATGTCTGTAAATTTGTTCCGTATTTCTGTAAATGTCTGTAAATTTGTTCCGTATCTCCGTAAATGTCTGTGAATTTGTTCCGTATTTCTGTAAATGTCTGTAAATTTGTATTTCCCTAAATGTCTGTAGATTTGTTCCGTATTTCCGTAAATGTCTGTAAATTTGTTCCGTATTTCTGTAAATGTCTGTAAATTTGTTCCGTATTTCTGTAAATGTCTGTAAATTTGTTCCGTATTTCCGTAAATGTCTGTAAATTTGTTCCGTATTTCCGTAAATGTCTGTAAATTTGTTCCGTATTTCTGTAAATGTCTGTAAATTTGTTCCGTATTTCCGTAAATGTCTGTGAATTTGTTCCGTATTTCTGTAAATGTCTGTAAATTTGTTCCGTATCTCCGTAAATGTCTGTGAATTTGTTCCGTATTTCTGTAAATGTCTGTAAATTTGTATTTCCCTAAATGTCTGTAGATTTGTTCCGTATTTCCGTAAATGTCTGTAAATTTGTTCCGTATTTCTGTAAATGTCTGTAAATTTGTGCCGTATTTCTGTAAATGTCTGTAAATTTGTTCCGTATTTCCGTAAATGTCTGTAAATTTGTTCCGTATTTCCGTAAATGTCTGTAAATTTGTGCCGTATTTCTGTAAATGTCTGTAAATTTGTTCCGTATTTCCGTAAATGTCTGTGAATTTGTTTCGTATTTCCGTAAATGTCTGTAAATTTGTTCCGTATTTCTGTAAATGTCTGTAAATTTGTTCCGTATTTCCGTAAATGTCCGTAAATTTTTTCCATAAATGTCTGTAAATTTGTTTTCCGTATCTCCGTAAATGTCTGTGAATTTGTTCCGTATTTCTGTAAATGTCTGTAAATTTGTTCCGTATTTCCGTAAATGTCTGTAAATTTGTTCTGTATTTCTGTAAATGTCTGTAAATTTGTTCCAAATCTCCGTAAATGTCTGTAAAGTTCCATATTTCTGTAAATGTCTGTAAATTTGTTCCGTATTTCCCTAAATGTCTGTAAATTTGTTCCGTATTTCTGTAAATGTCCGATATACACGTCTGTCACACACACGATTGATAACAATCTCTTCCCCCACCCCATGGACTCACATACGGGACGTGATTTCGAACACATGTCACTCACACATGACCACACCCCCTGCCCTTTATTTTCATTTCTGAAAGGTGGCAACCCTAATGTGGGGTGATGACCGCAATGCTGGAATATGCAATAGCTTGGTGTGATAACAGTCAGTGGCAGTGGTTGGGCAGTGGTGGGGCAGTGGTTGGGCAGTCATGGGCTAGAGGTTAACAAGCAAGCCTTGTGACTGGGAGGCTACCGGTTTGATTCCCTGAACCAACAGTACATGACTTGAGCACCCTTGAACAAGACGCCTAACCTGCAACTGCTCCAGGTGCCAGGGATAGGGCTGCTCACCACTCTGGGCAAGTGTGCTCACTGAGTGCAATTGCGCAATTCACTTTTATACAGGAAGCTGAACAACTATGGTGCGTTAGTGCCGGGTATGTGACTGACTAGTGTCTGTGTGTACCGTAAATGGCTCTTCTTCCAGGTGATGGTGTGAAATGCTGTGGAAATGATAAAAAGGCTGGACAACCCTGCGCCGTACAGCCACGCTGCAACCTCCTCCCAGTGGTCATCGGACAGGAAGTACAGCGACACCCAGCCCACAATACTGGGGATGATCCAGAGCTAGAAAAAAAAAAATGCAGTTACAGAACACGGATAAGTAGGTTTCCCGGACAGGGGACCGCTAAGCCGAACAGGGCCCTTTGCATATAGCTCACCGCATGTGTGGCACAGTTAGCTGCATGTTCGTACTCCGTTGGCTGATACCTCTTGTTAGCCGGCGCTCGGTTGTTCATAAATCTGCAGAAATGGACAAAAAGAAATAAATAGATGAATGAAACACACAGTAATGGTCACCAGGGGAGTTCTCCAACATGCTATACATGCAAGGCACAGGTTAGTCAATTCAAGACAATGACCAATGAGTTCAATGACCAATGAGTTCTGCTCTTCTGTTTGGTCATAGAAGATATTCATTTCCATCTCCTTGGTCCAAATCCATGAATACTTATTGGCTCAGTCCATGGACCACCTCTGTGCATGGACCACCTCTGTCTTTATACTATATATAAGAACGGGGACGAAGAATTTTCCTTTGAGTTACGAATGTAGTTCATCATATCAGACGAAGCCACTTCCTCCCACCGTCAAGTGCTAATAGCTGTTTAACAGGATCTGTTTCTCACCACACTTTCACACTCTGGGACAGAGGCTCAAAGTGCTAACACCAGAGTTTCTCCTGTCTGGCTTGATCAGCCAGCAGAGGGCGCCCAGAGGAGAGTTCTAAATGAATGGGGGCCTATGGAGTACCACTGGACACCCAGCCAGTTCTGTTGCCCAGTGATCTGATGTGAAATGGTGCATTCTAGAGACCATACTAGCTTGTAGATATCTGTCCAGTGGTAGTGATGGGTACCAGGGGTCTTGGCAATTTTATACATAATATCAAAACCACCAGACACTCATTTATTAAGATTTCCCAACTAATTAAACGGTGAAGATATAGAAACGAGCATTTGAGGTAATTTGTAGGGAACTGTGCTAAGTCATAACTGTTCACAGTGGTGGTGAAGGGACCCAGACCTCCCAAGAGGTCCCTGTTAGTAAGCATATGTACATGAAGTTATCAATTTACACAAAACCACACTGAATGATATTGTTTATTACAGCTAGGGCTGTGACGGTAACCGTATGACCGCGACACTGTGGTCATGTGATGCCTACCACGGGACTGAACTCATTACCATCATTCCCATAATTTTAATTTCTGTGGTGAAAATAGCTTGGTGTATATCGTCGCTGTTCAAAGAAAAACACATATCTCCGTTTTTGTTGATTTTTACTTTTATGCCTCATCGGATCACATGAGCTGCTGTTTACACTGGCTGTGAATTTCATGAAGAATGGACCAACAGAACTGGCCCAAAACTGGAAAGACGTCTGGTTCCATAGACTTCTATTCAAATTAAACGAGGTTTTTGGCCTCTCCTGTAAAGTTGCAATTTTGGAGATACCATTTTTTTTTTGGACAGTGATAATATGGTAAGTGACATGAAATACTGTATTAACACAATAATTCTGCGTTGGTTATCATCATGCACAGCCTTTCATGCCATGTTTAAGGGCTCCTTATGTGCAAGGGTTGTTAGGGGGTACGTCTATTATACATATAAGGGTTTCCGGTTGTGTGCATCTGAATATTATGGCTTCATTCTTGGCGTGAGCATTCATTAATGCTTATAATTACAATATAAACGAGCACAAATGTCTAATATGGGGATACATACAGTTGCCTAGGCTCTGGACATCATATGACTCAACAGTAGACAGGAGTCTTGCTCCTAAGCCACATGGTTTGTCGCCAGTTTGGGCACATTTAGGCTTTGAGCCAGGCGACAAGGTGCAGTCAGCAAATTTGGACAAGGCAATATGCTGCATTAGCAGAAAAGAAGTATCTGTCTCATTAGGAAATGCACCTATTCTGCCTCGGGAGGAGGTACAACCTCAGGCCAGCATCAGCATTTGGGAGCCTTTGGGGCTTTTGGGAGGTACCAACGTGATAGCACCACAGAGCAGGTTAGTATTTGGCTTTTCGTCACTCACTTGATTCAAAAGATTTTATATTCTAAACCTGTGTCGGGTGTTCACTGCCCAATCAGGATCAAGGCTGTATTGTGGTGATTGCACTGTTGGGGTCTGTAGCTTGCTAATCTAAGTTAGCCAATCAGGCTACAAACCCAAGAACCATAGAACTGGTTTATTTTCGTCTTCCCGTCCCTTCAGTGCTAGTTGGTCGACTTTACCCACTGCAAAAAATGAGACCTTGGAAAAATGAGTGATCTTATACACATATATATAAGTCTAATTTATAAACACATTCCTAAACCTTGTGGAAGCCTTCCCAGAAGAAGAGTTGAAGCTTTGGAGTAAGAATGGGATGCCACTCAAGTTCATATGTGTGTGAAGGCAGACGAGCAAATCCTTTTGACAGTATGTTGTAGATCTCCAGGACCAGTGTTGGTGACCACAAGGGATGAATGAGAAGATCAGTGATTGAATACGTTCCTCCAACAACTGCTCTACCATCACCTCAACTCTTTACCGCTTCCCAGCTATTGAGCTACAGCAGAAGGCAAGTACACAGGAAATATGTCCCACAGAGTTCCTTCATGAAGCTCACAATAACTCAGACCAGGCTCTGAACCCTTGTACGCACCAACACCTGTCCAGCAGGGCCAGCAGTGCAAGTCATGTGATCAAGGAACCAGCCTGTCATGTGACTCATGACTAAGTCCTGTGACTAGTCGAATTAGGCTGACGCCGCTACGCACAGCCGTTCCCCTTCAGTTGCTTGGCAACTGCCGGTAACCATGGAGAACCATGACAGAGGATTCTGGCATCCTTTACACACGTCTCCGTGCAGGGGTGATGTCACCGTTGCCATGGGAGCGCAGCATCCGCAGAGCCCGGGGCAGCAGGACCAAGTTCGCAGTAAACAGTTTTCTCTCAGTCCACTCCATACTCTCCTTCACTCTTCACCTCAACCCCCAACGAAGACCACCCTTATTTGAAAGGGAGTCACAGAGGGAGTCACGAGCGTCCTGCGGTGGTCTGCAAAGCTCCGCAGCTTCTCAGAAATGCAGGGCTGCTCTTTTCCCTCCATTCAACACAAACGTCACTTGTACTGCACGGAGCCAAATGCGTCACATGTCTTCATCGCTGGTTCGTCCATTATGCAAAGCAGCCACAACACTAACCGCTCCCTGCGGTGTGAATTTATACAGTGTGGAATCACAAGACGAGTCGGTTTATAGGAAATGGAACACAATGTTCATCTTGTATCTACACTCACTGCAGCTCCACCTACACTCTGTAGTTCTACAGTTACGGACTGTAGTCCATCTGTTTCTCTGTATACTGTATTACACTGTTCCTTAAAGGTCAGGACCCCCACAGGACCACCACTGAGCAGGTATTATGTGGGTGGTGGATCATTCTCAGCACTACAGGGACATGGTGGCGGTGTGTTAGTGTGTGTTGTGCTGGTGTGAGTGGATCAGCTGCTGGATATTCCAGTGTCACTGCGGGACTGGGAATTGACCCCCACCCAAAACCACCCTGTGTCCTGTTTGGCAAGGTCCTGTGGGCAGCGTCCTGTGGGCAGGGTCCTGTGGGCAGGGTCCTGTGACGACTAATGAGGAACTAAAGGGTCCTAGCTATGTTAAATAAACAGTAATTGTATTTTATAGTGTACAGGGGTGTGTTCAGTATACAGGATGTGGAAGGAACTTATTTACACTGTACACAACATGTCACTTAACCAACAGCTGTCAAACTACACGTCTGCATACATATGTAAACAGTATCTAGGTGTTTGATGATGCTCATTTTAATACGATATCCAATGAGATATCACACTTCACACCAACGTCAAGACGACCGAACTCCAGCGTTACCCAAACTCCAGTTACGGAACGGATAAAGTAACTGTAACAACTGCCTGACCCACACTACAGCATCCTAACCAATGCTCAAACTGAAAGAGGCCCCTCTTGTAATGATAGTTTACAGCCATTTTCTGGCCCTTGGTTGTCGTCAGTCATCAAGGTCCACATGCTACATGTTGTGGCCTGGATAAAACATCACAGACTTTCAGATCATGTCCCAACCAACAGCTCAGATTCTCAAAACCTCATGGAAGGTTCCGGCAGTCTAATGGGACTTTAGATGAATGGTGGATGGTGGATAACGGCGAGGCTACTGCTATGCTGGTGGTGCGTATGATCTGCAGAGTAAAAGCCCAGGGGTGGCTTCTATTGTGGCATGCTTTATTGCATACATTAGATAGAGATGTTCATGCTGTCGCTACCAGTGGTGGGCAGTAACTTAGTAAATGTAATTGGTTACTGTACTTAAGTAGTTTTTTGTGTATCAGTACTTTACTGAAGTATTTCCATTGTGGGCGACTTTTTACGTTAACTAATTTCAAAGTTAAAGTTCATACTTTAGTAAAGCTACTCTTTAGAAGCATCTGTCTCTTCTTTAACAGTGCTCAGTATGGAATGTTGAGATGCAGCTTTAGCCCATACATAGTGATTATTTTCCATCTCTCTTATTCCTGGCCCACATTACTGGATAATTGGGACAATTTGGGCCTAAGGTCACCCGATGTCTGGTTGATCCTCAGCGATGATCAACCAGATACAACCAAGCTACTCTTCATACTTAAGTTCATCTGAAGGTACATACTTTAGTACTGGTACTCTCCATACTTAAGTACATCTGAAGGTACATACTTTAGTACTGTTACTCTCCATACTTAAGTACATCTGAAGGTACATACTTTAGTACTGTTACTCTCCATACTTAAGTACATCTGAAGGTACATACTTTAGTATTGTTACTCTCCATACTTACATTTACATTTATGGCATTTAGCTGATGCTCTTATCCATACGACTTAAGTAACGTAGTGTTAGGAGTCTTGCCTAAGGACTCTTATTGGTGTAGCACAGCATAGTCACCCAGACTGGGATTCGAACCCCAGTCTCGCACTTGTAGAGGTGGCACCCTAAATAGTGGTGTTACCCACTGAGCTACCCCAACCCCATACTTAAGTACATCTGAAGGTACATAGTTTAGTACTGTTACTCTCCATACTTAGGTACATCTGAAGGTACATACTTTAGTACTGTTACTCTACATACTTAAGTACATTTGAAGGTACATACTTTAGTACTGTTACTCTCCATACTTCAGTACATTTGAAGCTACATACTTTAGCACTTTTACTCCAGTGGAGGTCTAAAGGGAGGACCTGCTACTGACACTGGATGAATATTTTACCTCAGGGATCTCTACTTTAACTCAAGTACATGGTTTGTGTACTTTGTCCACCACTGGTCACTACAACTCAATCAGTTTATCCTCCACTCTCCGCTTAGTTCCAGAGTTAGCCGCCATGCTTAGGGCTTCTTCCATACCCAGTGACAAGTTCTATTCAGTTTGACTCTGACTGGTTGACTGGCATTCAGACGTCAACATCACGCTTCACACCACAGTACAAGATACTGAGTCGTAAATATTGAACATAATCTTGAACTGTTTTATATTTACAATTCACCATCAGGGAATCCCTGACTGGACTGGGAGTAGATCGGAGAAGACTGGATTCGAGACACCCCACACTAAAGGATCATCTGGGAAGATCATCGCTGAGGATCAACCAGACATCGGGTGACCTTAGGCCCAAATTGTCCCAATTATCCAGTAATGTGGGCCAGGAATAAGAGAGATGGAAAATAATCACTATGTATGGGCTAAAGCTGCATCTCAACATTCCATAATGAGCACTGTTAAAGAAGAGACAGATGCTTCCAAATGAGGCACCAATTAGGGATAGTGCCATCGGCCCTGCCTTGCAGTAATGTCCTGTTAGGGCCATTATGCTCCACTACCAACTCATTAGCATCATATTCCTCTCGAAAAATCAACTCACTCTTACAAGTGCAGCGAAAAAGAGTGAGAGAGTGTGTCATCCACCCATTTCATAACAACAGGAAACAACACAACCATAAAAGCTATGTGTGAAGTATCACATTCACTGTCAGTTCACAG
>JAMWET010004060.1:262500-382500 GCA_024036415.1 Prochilodus magdalenae | reverse complement strand
GAACAGGAACCCCAAAAAGTTCCACAGTAACTAGACCATGCCTTAAACCCCCATCTCCTCCCTGATCTGGCACCTCAAATGACCATCTACATGCTTAGCTTCCCCACATTTTCACAGAGGAACAAAGCCTAGCCATTTGCCTGCAAGTAGAAACCACGAAAACCCATTCTTCCCCTTGGTACCCTGATGCTACCACCTTAAAGCCATGGGCCGAATTGGCCAATTATTCCAAGTTCCCGAATTCAAAAAAAATTCAGGAATTAACGGCTTTTTGGAATCCATTTAACCACAACCTACCAGTCAACCAACCTCAGAAGCTCCATTAGTGGGGCCAGATGCTGTAGTGTTGGGTAACAGGAGTGCAGCAAGACTAACAGACGTTTGAACCAAACTCCACAGGAAGGCACATCTTTCCAGGAAGAGGGTTGTGACCACTTCTCTAAAGGCTTCGTTTGGTGTAACAGGCAATTCTGCTAAGCATGTTTCAAGACCAACTATATATAAAGACTAATCGTTTCCAATTAAAGTAGAAGCAGCATATGACCATATGCTGCACTAGATGTTAGTCAAATACATTCACGAGTGACCAAGCTTTTCAGAACTTGAAGTTTAACCAGTAGAAGTCATGTAGTCAAGTAGTAGTAGAAACCTACAGGGGCTGTGTTCATAGTATTGCATAGTCCAATCAATTCTTCAGCATCCATTCTGGGATATGGCATTTTGCATGACCCTACTTCCTTTCAGATATCACACCCCATATTTTTACATTGAATCATGAAGGGATCAGTTATTTCTTCAACTAAGACTAGAGTATGAAGCCCAGAACCTAACGTCAACATTACAGACTCAAGCACACCCATTTTTTTTCCAGGAAGAAAGTTTATTTAGCAATTAAAAGCATGAACAAAAAATACACTGTTTAAAATTTAAACACCACATACTGACCAGGCTTCCACCATGCTCCAGCAAGCCTCCACCTGCAGAAGAACAAATAATGTTCAACACCATGTACAAAAACCCAAACGCAAAGTTCACAGTATTGTACAAGCCTCAGATTACAGTTCATAATCAAACGCTGCAGGGCAGCATTCATAGAAGGTGTCAGAAAATAAATAGGAAGTCATCAGTGGCTTGCTTAAAACTGGATCAGTGGATCTGTAGCACATACTTTAGAAACTGGCCTTTCAGGACTGCTCATTCAGTAGCTTTCATGCTAATCTCTATACATACAGCTAATACCTGATGGTACCAACTCACCTCGTACATCACATGCCTGAGCACAGCCATCAACTTCTCTCCAACCGTCATCTGTTAGAGGGGAAGACCATATATAAGCCTCATACACAAAAAGCACTGCCACAAAGTACACAACCAGCTTCACAAACCTCAGACCAAAATTCATAATCAGGCACTGATGTTCAGTGCTCATACGAGGTGTCAGAAAAAGTAAGGAGAGTCATCATCGGTTTGGAATGAACGTTTTACCCATTAGGGAAAGAGGGACTCACCCTTGTGGAGCAGTCTTCATCCATTGTGTGGCTGGATACCCAACATGGACCATTTAAGCACCAAGGTCAACCAAGCCATATGGCGCTGTAGTAAGGGCCCTATGTGAAACAGGGAACGGTTAAAGGACTGCTAGCCATCAAATCCTTAAATATCATCCACACTTATCTACGCTACTGGAGCATCGCTACAAGATCTTACAGATCAGAACATTCAAGTAGTCAGTATTAGGACTCCACAGAACTAACACCTCAACTTGCTGTATTTGGAAGTGTCTCAATTCAAGTTTAAGACCCACCGAAACTAGGAAAGGCCTCTTGTTACTCAGATTACAGACACCCGCATGAAATAGCAGGGCATACTCCCAAGACAAAGGCTAGGCCCTAACAGACAGTTCTCAAGAACTCAATTCTCTCATTTGCAATCCTGTTTTAGTGCTCAGAAATTAGTACGCTATCTGCACAGGCTGCTGGAGTAATGACCAACATTAGTGACTATAAAGCAATTCCAAGCTCCTCCACCACTCAGATAAGGAAATGTCATTGAGATTGATGTGAAGCACTTTGAAACATGCTGTCAGTGCTCTAAAACCCAAAAGGAACTGCATTTCTGAATACCTTAATATGGATTTGGACCAAAACCAATTGGATTTCATATTTTTGCCATTTAAGAAACTCCATATGGCAAAAAAATTGGATTCAGGCTGGTTAATCTGAACTAGGCCCCACTTAAGCAGTAGCACATTAAACACAAAGCAGGTAGAGAACTATCACTACTCAATATCCTGCCTACAAAGCCACCACAAAACAAGCTACCTAGCTCGATGCATGGATTCCTCATTAGAACTTAACACCACAAAACCACCACTAGTAATGAACCCAGCACGGCAAGTGCAGACCTTCATAGAGACCAAGTGCATCAACTACCCCAGGACCAACACTGAGGGAAAGCCAGGAAGGCATGCATGCCCATGTAACGCCTCAGGAAGAGAGTTTCTCATCAGATCCTTTTCCCCAAGGAACAGACAAACAAATCCTCATCACCATGTTCCACAGGAATGCACACATTAACACAGAAGGGCTACACTAAGGGCTGATCAGGCCTGACTAAGGCCTTTAAGGTCCCAGACTTAAAAGAAAGCCCCCACTGGAAAAGGAGAAATAGCTCACCATATTTGAAGCAGCCCATATGCTCCATTGTGGAGATGGGTTCTCCATGTGGCCTTAGGGGCCTTGTTGTGCTGCTAATCTCCCAGAGCCACGTGGCCCCTCAACAGCAGGCCTACATAAACACAGAGACCAAAGAAAAATCAGCCAGCAAGAACCAGCCATAAAACCCCATAAGCCAAGATCAAAACTGATCTGGTCATGTACATAAACTACCAGTGTTCACCCATTAACCAAGCCAGATGGCCACGTGCCCACCACTGGCTATCACTGGTGGGACACAACCTTAAACACAGGATTACGCCACCGTTACAAAACCGCGTGAACTGTATTATTTATGACTGTAGGGCAAAAAAAGCGCGAAAACAAAGTACAATGTCCATTATGACGTTACCAGAGCGCGCGCCATCACATGTGAGGTTAGTATGGCCACGGTCGACCATGACGCGCAAACGGAACCAACTCAACAGAAGACATGGTCTGCTCAAACAAGCTGGAGGACACGAGAAGCTGAAGTACTTACGTGGCGGACCGGGATGGAAAGCCGTGCACACACATGCCCCCGCTCTTCTAAAAGAACGCCGCTGCCCCGCGTGCTCGCTTTTATTCGTAGTCTTTCTTCGTCGTGGAGCCGCAACCAGCCGCTATCTGCTCATCATCGCCACCAGCTGGCTGGGAGGAGCGGGCTACCGAGCAGGCCAGGCGACCAGGCGTTTCGCGGCCTGCTCTGACGTTCCTAACGTTGTGCGTCATTGGTGATTGCGCAATCCGAAGCATTGCGCAACACCACTGCTGTCCGATTGATTAGTGATTGCGCAATGCGTAACACTATTCTTATCCGATCTATATTCTACTTCTTCGTCCCACAGTTCTCGAAGTCCGGAATGTCCGATCTGATCGGGAATGGTGTGCTTGGGTACATCTTTTTTGATCCGATGTATGATTTTCAAAAACAAACAAACAAAAAAAACACATACATTATTTCAGGGCAGACCCCCACACGAATTCAACATTGGTCTGACCTGCACTAGTCACTCCTCTGTGTCTAATCCATAACAGTAATGACCCACACTCCTCTCTGTGTCTAATTCACAGTCATACTGACTCTCACTCCTCTGTGTCTAATCTACAGTCATACTGACTCTCACTCCTCTATGTGTCTAATCTACAGCCATACTGACTCTTACTCTTCTACGTGTCTAATCTACAGTCATACTGACCCTCAATCCTCTATGTGTCTAATCTACAGCCATACTGACTCTTATCTTTTACGTGTCTAATCTAGAGTAATACTGGGCTCACTCCTCTATGTGTCTAATCTACAGTCATACTGACCCTCACTTCTCTATGTGTCTAATCTACAGTCATACTGGGCTCACTTCTCTATGTGTCTAATCTACAGTCAAACTGACCCTCACTCCTCTATGTGTCTAATCTACGGTCATACTGGGCTCACTTCTCTATGTGTCTAATCTACAGTCAAACTGACCCTCACTCCTCTATGTGTCTAATCCACAGTCATACTGACCCTCATTTCTCTAGGTGTCTAATCCACAGCTATACTGACCCTCATGCTTGAGAAAGCAGCACTGACCAGCATGACAACATATGCTGGTATGCAGGTATGCTGGTCATCCAGAGGGATTATCAGAAAATACGACCAGGATTAAAACTAGAGCTATCTTTTTTCAACAGGGTGAAAGGTAATATTAGCCTCCACTGAACTAACATTGCTCTGCGATGGGCTGGCAGCCTGCCCAATATGTTTTCAGCCTTTCGGCCAGTGCCCGCGGAGATCAACCCCCGATGACCAATACACATAGATAGGTGATTCAGAAAACGAATGAAAAGTAACATTAAGTGATTAGGAGTTAACGATGATATGCACATGCTCAGTAGGACTGCTCATTGTGTAGGAGCGAAGATTATTATGGGGTGGGGTGCTTCCTTCAGGGAAACTTGAATCTCTCAGATTACTGAATAACAAATCTAGATAAGATTAAACACAAGTCCTCCAGCATTCTGTCCCGTCCTGCCACAGCCAATAGATAAGAAACAGCTCCATCTAGTGTTCAGGCTTTGGCATTGGAGCTAAACCTGAGGCCTGGAGTTAACCCTCTCTGGATAGTTAGCCTACTGGCTTTCAGGCAGCAGGTGACCAAGGAAGAGTGCAGGGTAAAAACATGAAGGGCTTGCTGCAGATAATAAAACAAATAAATGATATCCATGCACAGAATGAAGGGATAACGATTCAGTGCCATTACAGATGTGTCAATGAGCACTGCAGTACCCAGCTCCATGCACTAGGTGGCACTATTGGGCTTACTTTCAGCACTTCATTATGAACACCATTCATCTCCACTCGTAGTAGTTCTATAATCACAGACTGTAGTCCATCTGAGCTGGGCGCTTTTGGCTGAAGAGTTTGGGTTGGTGGCCTATTCTCAGTGGAAAGCCTTCGCAGAAGAGTTCAGGCTGTTACAGCAAGGAAAAGGCTAATCCATGTTAACGCTCCTGCTTTTGGAATGGGACTCTGTAAAGATGCGCTTATTAACATGTCACATGGCCTTATGATTATCAGCCCACTGGAAAGTAGATGCTGATATATATTGGGAATGTCTTGGAATTTGTGGTTCAGTACCAATAAACCACGTGAAAAAACACTAAAAAGAAAAATGAAAGTGACCATTAAGATGAGGTCAAGAGTAGAGAAAGTGAAAATTTAGTATTCATCATAAACTATTGATATCAGAAAATGTAGAAACATATAAGTGTATCTCTAAAATGATCATTTTACAGGAGAGGGCAAAAACATTTTTCATTTTCAACATAAGATAATGCATTTCTATTGGTTCACTGATTATAAAATCTGGGGTCCGAGGTCCCCAGGTCCCCAGTTTCTCCTCTCTGAGCTTTTGGTTCCTACTAGCATTTGGTTCCGGTTCTCAGCAGTGTGGAGGTTAACATGGAAGAGAACCTCATGACCGCTGTTTCTACTTTCCCCAGTGTATACGGTCTTGGTACGTAGTGTGATTTGAGTCACTCGATAGCTAGCTACATTAGCTAGCATGTTTACTGGCCAATAAAGCTAGCCACAAATACAAGCCTTAGGTTTCCGTACAAATGCCATACAAATATGTACGTTAAAACCAGCTAACGTTCCGCTTTCCTGGACCTTGTACACACTCTGAGTAGTTTCAGGTGTTTGCAAGTGGTACAATGGGCTAAGCATTTACACCAACAGGAGTCCCAGTGATGCTATAGGCTTTCCTAACTGGGAATCCAGTAGGAGGAAATTCCTGGTGGGACTGTCTAATGGAAGGAGCCCCAGCTTGTGGGGAAGCTACATTAAAAATATTGATATGTTTTATATGGTTTTATATGGCCCAAGTGGGCCACAAAGCACCCTATTGGGGGTCCTTGAGCCAATGCCAAGTGGAGCCCCTGGTTTGTAATGGGAACTTAGTTCTGAAAACAGGATGTACATTATGAATACAAGTCGAGGCAGCTTGGTCAGCCATCAAAGCAGGAAATATACATGAAGGAAATGTCCCCCCATACTAGGGGGCAAGTGCCCCACTTTTCATATCACCTGGTAGTGCAATCCTTCAAAGCAGACTAGACAATTAATGAGCTACAAGATCTTTCCAAGAACAAAAAAAGGAAGTTAAGATCACAGAGCGCCCACATATACGACCTGTAGACCTTCTCATGCCACCTTTGTTATTTTGAATATTCTAAAGATACCACACATGTGCATGTGCAACTTGCCCACTTCCTGTCAAAGTTCTTTCACTTTCTAAACAAACGAATCAAGTCTGTAATTCATACAGACCCAAAGTCATACAGGATAAGCGAGAGAGAATTGGAATTGTGTAGTCATTCAGCAAAATCTTTTTTTTTCCAGACATCGGTCCAGAAATCTTCAAATCCGTGGAGCACTCATGCAGTAAGCTAGGTAAGTAGGTAGTGTTGATGACTACTTGGTGGGAAAGGTGAAGCAACACTGAGGTAGCATTAACCACCATGAACAATCCTGATCGTGATGAAACGTCATGTGAGTGCTATTATTATTAATCTCTAAATCTCTACACGATTACACTGAGAGTCATCTATGAATTATCTTTAGGTGTTTAGGTTTGATATTATCTGTATCAAGTTTTCAATTTAACATCAAGGATTGAGTTTTTTTTTGGGTTCAAGTTTAGGATTAGATGTAGGCTTTGATTAAGTAAAGGTTCGGGTTACATATAAGTTTTGCACTGAAGTTAAGATCAAAGGTACATTTAGGATTTTGGTTTAAGTTTAAATTGGGATTAGGTTTAAGTTTGAGGTTAAAGTTAAAAAGAGGTTTAGAATTTGAATTAAGGTTAATGGTAAATTCTGATTTACGGTTGAAGTTAACATTAGTAAGGTTTTGGACAGCTGTTATGAATAAGATTAGGTTTAGGATAAAAGTTAACATTAGGGACACTAAAGAGGTTTAGGTTTTAAATTGTTACATTACGATTAAATTTATGTTTTAGGTTTGATAAGTTATGATTTGGGTTAATATAGTATATGGATTAGGGTTAGGTATCTATCTATCTATCTATCTATCTATCTATCTATCTATCTATCTATCTATCTATCTGTCTTTTAAGGACTGCCCACTGCTTAGGTCACGCCACGCCACAATTGGTAGTCAAAATCGCCCCTTCCTCTAGTGAAACGAAAAGAAGCGAAAAGAAAAGAAACGAAGATCCTCTCCCTCGAGGATACTTCTGGTTTCTTTCCCTTTCTTTTTGAGAAATTAAATTTCCCCCGTTCTCATTTGTTTGAGAGGTTAGAAGATTCTCTTCCCCGAGTATCTTGTTTTTTATTTTTGCGTTACAAACCGAGTGCCAATTTGTTTTCGGTGCCCTTATTATCGTTTTCCTGTCGTTCCTTTACCTTTTTTTAAAAAAGTGGTTAGCATGTTGCTCTCATAGCGAATCTAGCCCCGTTGACAGTGGTTTGAGTCCCGACGGTTTTTATCTGTCGCCTCAGTCTTCATTTTTTCCTCCTCCAGGTATCTGTACACTTCTTCCCTTATCCGTTTATATTCCATGAATTTTTCCCTCCTTCCCTCCTACAGTTAGGGGTTTCAGTTGAAGTTATGTTTAGATTTTGAGTTGAAATTAAGATAAGGTTTGGGTTTTGAGTTGATCTTAAGATTAGGGTTAGGTTTAGGGTTGATGTTAAGCTATTATTTATATATTTTCAGTGCAAATCAATGTTGTGCCAAAAATTATTATATGTAAAAGCTACATTAACCTAGGGTTAAATAAAGCAGTACTGAGCAGCCCCATTACTGGTCAACTAGTGACATGTTAAGGCCTAATAAGAGCTATACAATATGCTCAATAATGCCATCTGCTATTATAATATATTATTTCAGTTTCATGAAATTTTTATTTTTTTTACAAATTGGACTTTTTGAATGATCGAAAAGTTAAATGGATCACAATCAGCCACTGAGATCAGAGGTTGGTGTTCTATGTTTCTTTCACAGAAGCAGAAATGGGAGCTAAATCATCTGCACCTTCTCCTACAACCTCAGCAGGTGAGTATTATCAGTCCAGACAATGGATGATTGTACACGTGTCATGGGCTTGTATAAGGAAATTGCAAGATTGAGCCTTACAGTTTCGTAGGTCTCTTTATATGGACAAAATACACAAACACAGCGGGGCAGTCGCACTGTCTTTAGCTAAGCCGTGGCTAACCTAAATTTAAACCTGAATGAGTCATATGGGTTCACCATTGCTGTGTCCTCAGAAGCTGCAGCTTGAATTGCACCTGTGATTTAAACTAAAACCCAAATATCCACTAGATAGTTATTACCTGAGATTTATCCTAAACCTGCTACATACGTGGTTTCTCTCAGGGTTGAAGGGAAATAGTCCATGTCTGGGGTGTTTTAACCTAAACAAGGAGGAATAATTGTTCTAGTCTGGATTAGGCTTTTTCAGACTGCATTGTTGTGGGATCAGTAACATGTGGCAATTAAACATTGAACCAGTGATAAATGGATAAAGACATTAATAAGAAAACAAATGTGATCTTATGCTGTGCTATCATACTTAATACCTTACTGGAAGAATCAACTTCGAAAAACTACACCATATTTACCTGGCCAATAACCAAAGCTACATGGAATGGTGCTCTGAGGAACTTGACAAAGTAGACTCCTATGTGATACAGGTGTGTACCTCTTACCTGCTTGAAACCCCAGACGGTATGAAAGAAGTAATCTTTTGTGAAACTGCACAATCGAGTCACGTTATTATGACCTAACATCCAGAGTAACTAATATCCAGAGTAACGTATATCCATAGTAACGTATATTCAGAGTAACTTATATCCAGAGTAACGTATATCCAGAGTAATGTATATCCAGAGTAACATATATCCACGGTAACTAATATCCAGAGTAACATATATCCAGAGTAACTAATATCCAGAATAACTAATATCCACAGTAACGTATATCCAGAGTAACTAATAACCAGAGTAACATATATCCAGAGTAACGTATATCCAGAGTAACTAATATCCAGACTAACGTATATCCAAAGTAACGTATAGCCAGAGTTACATATATCCAAAGTAATGTACATCCAGAGTAACGTATATATCCAAAGTAACGTATAGCCAGAGTTACATATATCCAAAGTAATGTACATCCAGAGTAACGTCTATCCAGAGTAACGTCTATCCAGAGTAACGTCTCTCCAGAGTAATGTCTATCCAGAATAATGTATATCAAGAGTAAGATATATCCAGAGTAACGTATATCCAGAGTAACTAATACCCAGAGTAACGTATATCCAGAGTAACGTATATCCAGAGTAACTAATTTCCAGAGTAACGTATATCCAGAGTAACGTATATCCAGAGTAACTAATATCCAGAGTAACATACATCCAGAGTAACTAATATCCAGAGTAACTAATATCCAGAGTAACGTATATCCAGAGTAACTAATATCCAGAGAAATGTATATCCAGAGTAACCTATATCCAGAGTAACTAATATCCAAAGTAACGTATATCCAGAGTAACGTATATCCAGAGTAATTAATATACAGAGTAACTAATATCCAGAGTAACTAATATCCACAGTAACTAATATCCAGAGTAACTAATAACCAGAGTAACGTATATCCAGAGTAACATATATCCAGAGTAACGTATATCCAGAGTAATTAATATACAGAGTAACTGATATCCAGAGTAACTGATATCCAGATTAACGTATATTCAGAGTAACGTCTCTCCAGAGCAATGTCTATCCAGAATAACGTATATCCAGAGTAACATATATCCAGAGTAATGTCTATCCAGAGTTACGTATATCCAGAGTAACGTATATCCAGAGTAACGTATATCCAGAGTAGCATACATCCAGAGTAACTAATATCCAGAGTAACGTATATCCAGAGTAATCTATATCCAGAGTAACTAATATCCACAGTAACGTATATCCAGAGTAACTAATATCCAGAGTAACGCGTATCTAGAGTAACGTTCATCCAGAGTAATGTATATCCAGAGTAGCGTATATACAGAGTAACTAATATCCAGAGTAGCGTATATACAGAGTAACTAATATGCAGAGTAACATATATCCTGAGTAACGTATATCCAGAGTACCTACTATCCAGAGTAACATATATCCAGAGTAACGTATATCCAGAGTACCTACTATCCAGAGTAACGTATATCCAGAGTAAGGTATATCCAGAGTAACTAATATCCAGAGTAACATACATCCAGAGTAACTAATATCCAGAGTAATGTATATCCAGAGTAACTAATATCCAGAGTAACGTATATCCAGAGTAACCTATATCCAGATTAACTAATATCCAAAGTAACGTAAATCCAGAGTAACTTATATCCAGAGTAATTAATTTACAGAGTAACTAATATCCAGAGTAACTAATATCCAGAGTAACTAATATCCACAGTAACTAATATAAAGAGTAACGTATATCCAGAGTAACGTACATCCAGAGTAACTAATATCCAGAGTAACTGATATCCAGAGTAACGTATATCCAGAGTAAAGTATATACAGAGTAACGTCTATCCAGAGTAACGTCTCTCCAGAGTAACGTCTCTCCAGAGTAATGTCTATCCAGAGTAACATATATCCAGAGTAACTAATATCCAGAGTAACGTATATCCAGAGTAACGTATATCCAGAGTAACTAATATCCAGAGTAACGTATATCCAGAGTAACGTATTTCCAGAGTAACTAATATCCAGAGTAACGTATATCCAGAGCAACTAATATCCAGAGTAACGTGTATCTAGAGTAACATTCATCCAGAGTAATGCATATCCAGATTAGCGTATATACAGAGTAACTAATATGCAGTGTAACATATATCCTGAGTAATGTATACCCAGAGTAACATATATCCTGAGTAATGTATACCCAGAGTAACATACATCCAGAGTAACATATATCCAGACTAACGTATATACAGAGTAACTAATATCCAGAGTAACGTATATATAGAGTAATTAATATCCAGAGCAACGTATATCCAGAGTAACATACATCCAGAGTAACTAATATCCAAAATAACATATATACAGAGTAACTAATATCCAGAGTAACATACATCCAGAGTAACGTATATCCAAAGTTACTGCCATGTGCAGGAGGGACAGCAGCTAGACGGGCTGGGAGGGACTCAGTAAGGTCCTGGTTGGTTGTCACAGGTATCTAGAGCCATGCTGACTGCAAGGCATCCCGCAACATCTGCAGGGCGTGTGGTGGTAGAGATACAACAAAAACACAAGGACCAAGCTGGTCCCACAGAGTCTAGGGAGCTACATTCCTAGCCATTTCTATGCCCCACTGTCTGGCTACACCCCTGCTGCGGAGTCACAAGATGTTCCCAAAGACAAAAAGGTTACATTAACCAAATCAGACCTGGCAGGACCTAAAGGTTCTCACATAGCCTGCATACACAACATGCCAACATCCTTTTGCCAAGTTACTTTCACTTTCTGTACAAATGAGTCGTATAAAAATACATCCAGAAGGAATGGTATGAAACTTGGTGGGTAGGTTTTAACTAAGCTTCATGCTCGGGCGAGCATGGGACGTAAGCAAGTACAGGCCTTATCACTGTACCTGACTGACCATATATGGTTGTCCTGTTGCGTGAACTTTCCATTCTGACTCCTGCTGTTGTGTGGGTAAAATCCTTTGCAAGCGACATATGCCTCAGAGAAGAGCTTGAGAGCATTTTGAGCAGTTGGAAGAGATTGAGACGGGTAGCATTATAGTGCTGGGATCTGCGTATTATGCCTTTCCCCTTTACACTAAGTCAACATTGGTTTTAAATGCCTCTGTGACTCAAAATAGCACCGTATCATCTTCTGAGGCAAGTCCCCGCTATTGTGTTGGAAGATAGGACCAACCAATCAGTGTGTGAAGGCAGCTTACAAGCACTTTAACAGCCCAACATTACAGTCCTGCAAACAGTGGCCCTACCTTTCCTTGACTTACACTTCAGTGCACCGTTTCAATAGGCCAAGGTTTCATACCGCCACTTCCTTAAGAGCTTGCCGTAAAGACACAAGAGATAATAAACACCTAAAAATTTTAAAAAGTCATATATCTATGATAGATGAAAGCAATATGATCTAATAGAGACACATTGTACTTTGATTTTGCACTGAAAATATAAAAATAATTTTTTGGCTATGACAGTTCCTTGGGTCATGCATTTTGCTAGACAAATCAAGGAGCTTAAATACAATGTTTATTTTAACCCACACCTTAGTTAAACCCTCCTTGTCTACTTTGAAGGCTTCTGTGAAAATCTGATGAAGTTTTAGGTCAAATTTTTGCAGAAACGTAGAAAATTCTAATGAGCCAGTGTACATGCTAAACTCAGACATAGATACGGTGTAGCTTTACAGTATATCGTCACTGTCCACAGAAAAACAGGTATCTCCAAAATGGCAACTTTACAGGAGAGGCCAAAATCTCATTTAATTTGAATGGAAGTCAATGGAACCAGACGTCTTTCCAAGCAGTTTTGGGCCATTTCTGTTGGTCCATTCTTTATGAAAATTTCACACGGTGTACACAGCAGATCATGTTATCAAATGAGGCCTAAATGTAAAAATCAACAAAAATAGAGATACAAGTTTTTCTTTTGACAGCGACGATATGTAGAGAGTTCTCAGTTTTCTCCGGCTACTAACATTAACTGCTGTATTTTACCTTGTTCATCAGAGGAGCCCACACCTTGGAGGAAAGTGTCATGGAGGTAAGATTTTAGGTATATACAGTCTTTAGGTATATAGAATTGATTATTAAATACTGATTAATAAAAATATAATTGATAAATTATGTAAATAATCTATAATTGATTACTTTCTAGTACAATAATCTAGACGTACAGTCTTTTTCAGATGGTTATTTCCTTCAGACCATTAGAAAACAAATACTTGTCAAACATTTGTGAAAGTAATTAACCTTGTCTGTGCTCTTAGTGAAAAAGGCAAGATACTGGATGAACTGAATAACTTCAAGCCAGCTCTAGAGGTCCTCAGGATAGTGCTGTATGGACCAATCGGAGCAGGGAAGTCAAGCGTCATCAATTCTGTCCAGAGGGCGCTCTTAGGCCGCAACTTCATTGGTGCACAGGAATGCTCCACATTGACTGGAAAAAGCTTCACTCAATCAGTAAGTAACTGCGAGAAAGCACATGACTGTAAACACCAATCAAAACTGACTGAATATGAACAACCAGCATTCAGAGCGAGTCTGATTCACACAATCAGACCATAAAATATATAGTATTAAGTTGCCGATGTTTTAAAAACAGCTGGATGAGTTTACTTTTGCCCTTTTCTAAATTTGACATATTTAAGATACCAGTGTTTCTATGCACAGCTACACTATGATAAATGCACACCTAGTTTCAAAACAGTTAGGACAGTATGTGAAATGCTAATGCAAAACAGAAACCTGTGATTAGTCAATCTGTATTAACTTACGCTGTAAAAAGTGCAGCCCAAAAAAAGAATGTCTTCAATTTGTTACAAGCAGTTGAAGAAGTTTTACATAATAGGAAAAAATCAATTTCTTTGATTGAAAGAATCATTTGTTCAAAGTCCTTTTTCATTTGCTTGTAACAATCTAAAGCAATTGATTTAAGTTGGAACAATGAAACACTTACAGTGTAACTAAAAATTAAAAACACCTTTTATGTTAATCTTCTTCTCTTTTTTTCAGAAATGTACATTCATTCTAAATTTGATGCTTTAAATACATCCAAAAAGGAAACAGGTTCATCATAAAAAGTCTTTGTTGGTCCAAACAAAAAAAATGACTCTAATTTGATATATATGCAAATGAATTAGTTTACCTAAGAAAGGACAAAGAATTATTTAACAATTTTTTGGAAACTAATTCAATTTCTTAAAAGAAATTAGAGTAACTTTTAGGTTTAAATTATTGCAGTGTTAATAATAATGCATTGACTAAAAGGACACCAAATGATCCTGCTGCAAAAACTTTTCTTTAGCTGTGCTCATACATGCTCATGGCTGTCCTATGTTAATATGTCTGTATTTGTATCCAACTGTCTGTACCATGCTCATTTCAATGTAAGTCAATGTACTGAAATGCTTTCTACACTGTGAAAAGTGCAACCTAAAAGATTACTTCAGTTTGGTACAAGCAATTCAATGAGTTTTACTCATCTAAAAAATTACTTTGATTGAAAGACTCATTTGCTTAATACATCTAATTAATTTTCTCATAATTAATTACATGTCATTATTTTAAAGTTGGACCGACAAAGCACTTTTTACAGCCCAAGAAATTAATTTTAGTTTCCTGTTTACAGTGTTTGTCTATTCTTCATGAAATCGTATCTACATTATGTAAAGGACGATCACCTGTATTTTATGGACATGTGTTTATTTTTTATGGTTATTACTCTTATAATAGGGTACTTATTATTACTGCTATAGTATATGCACATATACATATATACATAAAAGCAAAAGCACCTTCTTGTATCTGCAGTCCTTGTCCACTGTATCAGCTCCACTGTCCATATAAGACACTCTGTAGTTCTACAGGTACAGACTGTAGTCCATCTGTTTCTCTGTGTACTTCATTACCCTGTTCTTTAGTTTTATTAGAGTATTAGAATATTTGTCTGTGTCTTTACTAAAGATATTATGTATGGTCTGATTCAATTTGCGCCTAGGTAAAAACACACAGACTAAAGAAGCCTGGAGGTGACCAATATCCTTTGGAATTTGTCGACACCATGGGGTTTGAGGCAGAGAAAGATAAAGGGATGCTCTTGGAAGATCTCAGCAAATTACTGGAAGGGTACATTTTAGATGGCTATACTGTAAGTATGCATGTAACCCAGCGGCTTTAACTTGAGCCGAGTGTTATTAACGTACACTACATGGTCTAAAGCATACAGACATCTGATCATTCACTAGATAGTGAAGCGAGATTCGTCACTACAGAGAACAAATTTCCACAAATTCCAATGGAGGCATACTTTACACCACTCCTGTCGACACTTGGATTTGTGCATGGTCATCTTAAGCTTGTATGCAGCTGCTTGGCCATTACACCAAACTCCTGATGTACAGTTCTTGTTCTAATGGTTCTTCCAGAGGAGAGTCGAAACTCTGAAGTCATTTATGAGTCTATTTGTTTTGTACATGCTACACAGTAACTCACTAGTTTGGCCATACAGTGTACAACGTTTCTATGGACAGAAAGAAGCTGATTTACTAAGCATGGCTCTTGTCTTGTTGTCATGTGTTCTTTTTCTTTTAGTGCAATCCTATTGAGAGTATACGCAACGAGCACCCAAAGTACAATAGAAGCCCAAGTCCTCGTGATAAAGCTCACTGTCTGGTGAGTGTTTTGCCAGCAGACTGTGTCTCAATGATGGAGGGCCGCATTTTTGACAAGTGTACAAAGGTTCGAGACAAGGCTAAGGAGTTGGGTACGTTCTTTATTTTAGTTTCATTGATCAAATATGTCATAATATTATACACTCATCATCAAATGAATAGCTGCACCCAGAGAGAGGTGTGGGATGGCAGTGCTGTTGGGAATCAATAACTGATGATAAATTTAGACTGATATGATCAATATTTATTGAGCTACACATACAGAAGTCTGTCTCTCAGTATGGTGTCGGGCCGCCGTGTTTGCTAACCCAACATGCCAGACGTCTCGGTATGGAGCTGTAGAGGTTCCTAATGGAGTCCTGTGATAATCCATCCTATGCAGCTTGAATATCCTCACACAGTTCCTGCAGATGGTGCGGTAGGGCTGGAGGTGGAGTGACACCAGGCCTTCTGGAGGTGTGGTGCATGACATAAAACGGGTCATCTTGGTGCTGACCACAGTGCCTCCATACACGGATTCGTTGGTCATCTCCACCAAGACCAATGTGGGGACTCATCACTGAAGATCTCCACCTCTAATATAGATCTAGTTTTTCTTTTTTCTGCACAGTGTAAAAGCTCTAGTTCTCCTTTCAGCTTAGTGAATATTCATGATGGACCGACCAGTAGAATCGCTCCAAACCTGCTTAGTAATAAACCCTGTTCTATCAGCTCCACTGCAGGTTCGGAAAGCTGGTTCCTCCTCCTGTACAGCTCCACTCTGGAGGTTTTCAAGGTGGACTGCATAATTCCATGAGTGCCTTTTACGAGTAGCTGTCTCAACCTTTGACTGGAATATTATATGACGGATGAGTCACTACAAAGCATTAAAATGATGTTGTCTTAACTAAGAATTTGTACTTTCATTTACTCTCTACTGTAAATATTTTGATTTTGCAGGAATCCCACACGTTACGTTATCATTTTGACAAAGGTGGATAAGGCATGTGAGGACGTCAGCAAAGATGTTAAACAAACATCTACAAGAGTAAAAAGATTGAAGAGAAGGTACAATGCACCGTTAAAGAGAAATCACTTTTAAGGAACTTTATAAAATCCTATATATCTCCAAGCTTTCAGTTAGGACCTCATTTAGAGACCAGGTGTCACATCCCTGTCTGTCTGTCTGTCTGGTCATGTCCATATGTCAATCAACGCCCCCATTATTGCACAGCTCTTCCTGCTCCACCCTGGCTCCACCCTCTCCCACACCTGATACTAATCTGGACTAGTATTAAGACTCCTTTGTTTGGTCTGTCTGGTCGTGAAGCCTCTGTTTTCCCCTCGTGAGTTCTAAGCTGCGTTTCCCTTCTGGTTTTCTTCCCTGTGTTTTGTAGTGTTTGTGTTTCGTCTTTGTTGATACCCACCTGTGTTTTGACCCCTGTCTCCCGGACAAACTTGAATAAAACCACTGTGCATTTGCATCCTGTCTCAACCTCCCCGTTACACCAGATCAAATGCATGTTCGATTTTAACATCTTCTTAATGTCTTCTGTCTGGGTTTGCCTTCCAGAGGAAATTGAACTTGCTATCAGTAAACTCACACCTATGCACCACGAGTAGAAAAACTGGGCCACTGATAATGTTTTTTCCTAAGTTTTTAGCTAAATGATTAAAATTATAAGGTGTTTCATTAAGACTTCTGCCGTTTTATCACAGATTTCAACAAATAGTTATTAGGGCTTAGTTCTTACTGTCCCAGTTGTCGAGTCACATTACTTAATACATTATTAAAGGGGAACTTACTAAATCGAAAACAATATGGTAGTTATTATTACTATCATTAGTTAATGATTTAATGGCTACTCTATTTACCTGTTCAGTAGTTTTTCTTAATATAACTTCTTTATCCTTTTTTACTTATACTTTATACTTCTTGCGTTTTCTTTTATATATGCCCTTGGTTCCACTCAGTAGTGCTCCTGTCCATGCAGAGCTTTTCCTTCTCCATGACAAAACATCCATTGGTGTGCCATGTTGTTTTGGAAAAGAGAAGGGCAAGAAGAATCGGTGACACCCCTAAAGAGCACACAAACAAACTGGAGTGCTCTGCTGAAAACGTCTAAATGTGTCCATTAGCCCAAAGAGTGGTTAACTGCAAGCACATGCATTATCAATTGTGCTCAGTAATCGGCCATTAACACATCCAGAAATCACAAACAAAATCTTTCTAGATGAATTTCTTGTGGGGTCCCTTATGCATGCCCTGTTTGTTTGTCTTACCAGCGTAGATCTTTGCAGCACTCACTCTGGAATCTCAAAGAACAGCATCTACCCAGTGAAGAGAAACTACCACCACAGAGATCACACAGGATGATGATGCTGATGTCCTGATTCTCATGGCACTAAGAGACATTGTCAATTTTGCCAATGATTATGTGGAAGACTTGAAGAGAACTGAAAAGTGACAAATCACAGAAGGATATGGACGTGGGGTATTAGAGGCGTAGATTATCGCATAGTCTGGTGATGTGCCTTCATAAATACATCTGATTATTGTTAATCGCCATTGCAGCATTTACAGTATGAAGAACTTGTTCTCATGTTTGGTTCTCAGCCTTAACAAGGACAACTATAGCTGTAGGGATAAACATTATTGAACATGATTAAAAAAAAATTCAAATAGCTTAAATACTGGAAAACATATCAGTAAAATCATGGAAAGTACCATAAAAATCAGATTTCTCTCTTAAACATACTTTGACTGAATATAAGGCTTAACCACTATAGCTCATATTCAGGGAAATACGCAAGAGGCAAAACAAGACAATGCCAGTGGCAATGCCTGATGGGTAGTCACAGAACTTCCAGCCAACTTCCTGTTTAATGTCAAACCATGATTTAAAGGGCAGCTAGAATGCTTTTCTGCTTTTCCTTGAGGGTGTTTTTGCTTTTTGTGCATATACAGTAAAATGTTCTGCAGGGTAATAAAGTTTAAAGTACACACCAGGGTAAGAAACTTTCTACCACACAAATCAGTTTATAATATGACCTCTAATATGCCCAGCTGCTTCTTCATTGTCTTTCCTGGTATCAGTAATAAATTCTTATCTCTGTTACCTTTATAACCATTACGAGACAATCTCAACTTCTCAAAAATACAGGTCAGTCTGAAAGGCAGTAACAGTGAAATAGAAATATGTGGTAAACATCTTACATATGCGGTCACTGGTTAAATACAGATAGATCTCCTGAATTCTTTATTTCAAATCCAGCCATTCAAAAATTCTGTACATTTCAGAACTAAGTATGTATGTAATACATTTGACCCAAACAGTCAAAGTAAGCAGGAGAAGTGGGAGGGTCTTATTTAGACTTAACAAGCCTCAACTTTTGCTTCCCGCTTCAGTGAAACTGAACTTGACTTGACGTCCTACAAGGTAAGATGAAGACCTTTATTTGAAGGAGGCTTCTGCTGTTTGTACTGACTTGTTAAAGTCTAATAAGAGCATTACAACATGCTTAATAATGGCAGCGTCCCAATGCTAGATATTCTTTCAGTTCCAGTGTGAATGTTTTACATATATTGGAATTTTTAAATGATTGAAATGCTAAATTGATCAGATTCAGTCACTGAGATCAGAGGTTTGTGTTCAGTGTTTCTTTCATAGAAGCAGATATGGGAGCTAGCTCAACTAAAGCTTCCTCTCCAACCTCACCAGGTGAGCATTATAAGTCCAGACAATGGATGATTGAATGTGTATCATGCGCTTGTATAAGGAAATCGCAAGATTGGGACTTAAAGTTTCTTAGGTCTCTTTAAATGGACAAAATAAACAAATTCTTTTAGATAGTTCCTGCAATATAAATACAGAAGCCTTCTCAAGGGCTTGTCTTAAAGACACAAGACATAACAGACACATCTAAAAGTTATGTATCTATGATAGATGAAAGCAATTTGATCTAATAGAGACATATTGTACTTTGATTTTGCACTGAACATATAAAAAATAATTTCTGGCTATAGCAGTTCCTTGGTCATGCATTTTGCCAGACAAATCAATGAGCTTAAACCCAACGTTTATTTAAATCTTGACTGCAAGACAAAAACTATATTAAAAATTATCTTAACATCAACCCTAAACACAACCCTAGGCCTAACCCTAATCTTAATATCAACTCAAAACCCAAACCTAATCTTAATTAAGCCTAATCTCCTTGTCTACTTTAAGTCTTGTGTGAAAATTTGATGAAGTTTTAGGTCAAATTTAGCAGAAACATAGAAAAATCTAATGGAAAACTCAGACATCAATATGGTTTAGCTTTACAATACATGTAGACTGTTCTCAGGTTTCTCCGGCTACTAACATTAACTGCTGTATTTCACCTTGTTCATCAGAGGAGCCCACACCTTGGAGGAAAGTGCCATGGAGGTAGGATTTTCTATAGTGTAGGTACAGTCTTTATGTATATATAATTAATTATTATATACTGGTTAATAAATATATAATTGATAAACGATGTAAATAATCTATAATTGATTATCCAGTACAATAATCTAGAAGTACAGTCTCTTTCAGATAGTTATTTCCTTCAGACCATTAGAAAGCAAATACTTATCAAACATTTGGGAAAGGAATTAACCTTGTTTGTGCTTTTAGTGAAAAGGGCAAGATACTGGATGAACTGATGGCCCTCAGGTCAACTGAAGAGGTCCTTAGGATTGTGCTGTACGGACCAATCGGGGCAGGGAAGTCAAGCTTCATCAATTCTGTACAGAGAGCGCTCTTAGGCCGCAACTTCATTGGTGCACAGGAATGCTCCACATGTACTGGAAGAAGCTGCACTCTATCAGTAAGTAACTGCGAGAAAGCACATGACTGTAAACGCCAATCAAAACTGACTGAATGTGAACAACCAGACTATTTCAAATTCACATATTTTTTGTAAAACTAATTCAGTTGCTTAAAATAAACTGTAGTGATTTTTTTGGGTTGCACCTTATACGGTGTTAATAATAATTTATTGACTAAAAGGACACCAAATGATCATGTTGCAAAAACTTTTCTTCAGCTGTGCTCATACATGCTCCTTGCTATCCTATGTTAATATGTTTGTATTTGTGTCACGCTTCTGGGATTTTCTGGCTCCTCCGCTTCTCTGGACTCAACTTCCCAAAGGGCATAGCACGATGATGTCACACCCACATGTCCCCAGTCGGCCAATCAGCTCCACTCTAGTCTCTCCCCCCCCAGTTCTAGCCCTCACACTCAGCGATATTTAGCTCCAATATACATACCTCTCTCAAACACTTCCTGACCGCTTGTTGTGAGGGTTATCTTTTGTTCATTTCATTCATCCACTGCCTAACCCTTCCCACTTTTAGTGTACCTCCCACTCACCACACGTGCCTCTCTACCCTACGAGTTTGACATCCGCCAGAGTCTTTTTTGACTTCAATCTTGCCCTCCACATTTACATTTAAGGCATTTAGCAGATGCTTTTATCAAAAGTGGCGTACAACCATGCTTAGTGTTCCATTGGATAATGTTTCCCAGCTAGTATAATGTTTGTTCATGTGTTGTTGCTGTGGTTGATTACTCGCTTGTTTAATAAAACCAAACTTACTTTTTGCTTTGGTTGCATCGGCTCTGGTTCTTTGTTCCTGACAATTTGAATCTGGCTGAGCCACGTTCATTTTAATGTCAGTCAATATACTGAACTACTTTCTACAATGTTAAAAGTGCAACCTAAAACTTATTTCAGTTTGGTACAAGCAATTTAATGAGTTTCATATGATCTAAAAAAAATACTTAATTCATTTAAAGTTCATTATTTTTAAGGTTGAATAAACCTAAATTATTTACTTATAATGAATTACAAAATATTTTTTATGTTGAATTTCATTTCAGGTTCATGTTTACGGTGTTTGTCTTTTTATCAAGAAATCTTATGTACATTATGTAAAGGACCAAAAAAGCAGATAATCACCTGCATTTCATAGACATGTGTTTATTTTTATGGTTATTACTTTTATAATAGCACATTTGTTATTACTGCTATTGTACACACTAATCTGCCATAACAGCAAAATCACCTTCTTGTATCTACAGTTCTTGTCCATGTTATCAGCTTCACTGACCATATAGGACACTCTGTAGTTCTACAGGTCCACACTGTAGTCCATCTGTTTCTCTGTATTGCCATGTTCTTTAGTTTTTTAGAGTATTAGAATATTTGTCTGTGTCTTTACTAAAGATATTATGTATGGTCTGATTCAATTGGTGCCCAGGTAAAAACATACAGACTGAAGAAGCCTGGAGGTGACCAGTATCCTTTGGAATTTGTCGACACCATGGGGTTTGAGGCAGAGGAAGATAAAGGGATGCTTTTGGAAGATCTCATCAAAATACTGGAAGGGTACATTTTAGATGGCTATACTGTAAGTATGCATGTAACCCAGCGGCTTTAACTTGAGCCGAGTGTGATTAACGTACACTACATGGTCTAAAGCATACAGACATCTGATCATTCACTAGATAGTGAAGCATGATTCGTCACTACAGAGAACACATTTCCACCAAGTCCAATGCCGGCATACTTTTCACCACTCCTGTCGACACTTGGATTTGTGCATGGTCATCTTAAGCTTGTATGCAGCTGCTTGGCCATTTTATCAAACTCCTGATGTACAATTCTAATGGTACTTCCAGGGGCCACTTGAAACTCTGAAGTCATTAATAAGTATATTTGTTTTGTACATGCTACACACTAACTCACTACTTTTGGCCATACAGTGTACAACCTTTCTGTGGACAGAAAGATGCTGATTTATTACACATGGCTCTTGTCTGCTTGCTACGTGTTCTTTTTCTTTTAGTGCAATCCTATTGAGAGTATATGCAACGAGCACCCAAAGTACAATAGAAGCCCAAGTCTTCATGATAAAGCTCACTGTCTGGTGAGTGTTTTGCCAGCAGACTGTGTCTCAATGATGGAGAGCCGCATTTTTGAGAACTGCAAAATGGTTCAAGACAAGGCTAAGGAGTTGGGTACGTTCTTTATTTTTGTTTCAATAATCAAATATGTCATAAAATTATACACTCATCTTCAAAAGAATAGCTGCACCTAGAAGGAAGCGTTGGTTTACAGGGCTGCTGGGAAGAAAGATAAAGGTGACCAGGATCAATAACTGTTGATAAATAGACTGAAATGATCAATATTTATTGAGCTACACCTACAGAAGTCTGTCTCTCAGTATGGCGTTAGGCCGTCATGTTTGCTAACCCTAGATGCCAGACGTCTCGGTATGGAGTTGTAGAGGTCCCTAATGGTGTCCTGTGATAATCCATCCCATGCAGCCCATGTTGAGTCTGTCAGGTACAGCAATATGTTCCATGAGCAGCTGAGTATGACACTTGAATCATTCGCATGTGTCACAATGTCAAACCAATCTATCAAGTTTCATTCCTGTCGCTTGATTCCTTCTAGGTGCAACTATTTGTAAAACTCCTTTTTGATGACAAGTCTCAATGTATACTACCACTCAAAAGTGAGATGCGATGTCTAAAACAATAAATATCCTCATACACTCCTGACGTAGCACAGTATGATATTCCTCCATATCTCCAATATATCTCTAATATATATGTAGTTTAGTTTTTCTGCACAGTGTAAAAGCGCTAGCTCTCCTTTCAGGTTAGTGAATATTCATGATGGACCGACCAATAGAATCAGTCCAAATCTGCTTAGACATAAACCTTGTTATATCAGCTCCAGTGCAGGTTGGGAAAGCTGGTTCATCCTCCTGTACAGCTCCACTCTGGAGGGTTTTAAGGTGGACTGTCTAATTCCATGAGTGCCCTCTATGAGTAGCTGTCTCTAAACGTTTGACTGAAATATTATATGATGTATAAGTCACTGCAAAGCATTTCTAATAATTGTTGTCTTAACTAAGGTTAGTTTATTTTTACCTCCTGGTGTAAATATATTGATTTTGCAGGAATCCCACACGTTATCATTCTGACAAAGGTGGATAAGGCATGTGAAGAGGTCAGCAAGGATGTGACAAACATCTACACGAGTAAAAAGATTGAAGAGAAGGTACATGCACCGCTAAAGAGAAATCACTTTTAAGGAACTGTTTAAGGAAATCCTATATATCTCCAAGCTTCAGTTAGGACCTTTGCATATGCGATTTTAACATCTCCCTTTAAACATTCCCGTTCCCAGAAGATAGGTGATGTTGGTTTTTCCACTATTATCAAACGTACCACAGTGATAATTACATAAAAATTCCATCAGCTCAAAGAGTGGTTAACTCAAGCACAATTGTGTCAGTAATCGGCCAGGTAACACACCAGAATCACAAACCAAAATCTTCCTGGATTAATTTCTTTGTCTCATGCATGCCCTGTTTGTCTGTCTTACCAGGTAGATCTTTGCAGCAATTACACTGGAATCTCAATAAACAGCATCTACCCAGTGAAGAACTACCACACAGAGATCACACAGAATGATGATGCTGATGTCCTGATTCTCATGGCACTAAGAGACATTTTCAATTTTGCCAATGACTATGTGGAAGACTTGAAAAGAACTCATCAAAAGAAGTGACAAATCACGTAGAGGCATAGTTTATCGCATAGTCTGGTGATATGCCTTCATAAATACATCTGATTATCGTTAATCGCCATCGCAGCATTTACAGCACTATAAAGAACAGGTTCTCACTTTTGGTTCTCAGCCTTAACAAGGATAACTATAGCCCTACATGTTTGGAGCAGGGATAAACCCTAAACATGTACAACAGTAAGCATTTGGGAACTTTCTTAAATGTGTAGTTTATGTGCTACAGTAGAAAATCATGGAATTGTGTGTGCATCGTGTGTGCATCAATTACACTTAAACATGATTAAAAATATATTAAAATAGCTTAAATAATGAAAATACTGGAAAACATATTAGTAAAATCATGGAAAGTACCATAAAAATCAGGTTTCTCTCTTAAACATACTTTGACTGAATATAAGGCTTAACCACGATAGCTCATACTCAGGGAAATACACAAGAGGCAAAACAAGACAATGCCAGAGGCAATGACTGATGAGTAGTGACAGAACTTCCAGCCAACTTCCTGTGTAATGTCAAACCAGAATGCTTTTTTGCTTTTCCTTGAGGGTGTTTTTGCTTTTTGTGCATATACAGTAAAATGTTCTGCAGAGTAATAAAGTTTAAAGTACACACCAGGGTGAGAAACTTTCTACCACACAAATCAGTTTATAATATGACCTCTAATATGACCGGCTGCTTCTTCATTGTCTTTCCTGGTATCAGTAATAAATTTTTATCTCTGTTACCTTTATAACCATTACGAGACAAGCTCAACTTAACTGAAAGGCAGTAACAGTGACATAGAAATATGTGGTAAACATCTTACATATGTGGTCACTGGATAAATACAGATAGATCTCCTGAATTCTTTATTTCAAATCCAGCCATTTCAAAAATTCTGTACATTTCAGAACTAAGTATGTATGTAATACATTTGACCCAAACAGTCAAAGTAAGCAGGAGAAGTGGGAGGGTCTTATTTAAACTTTTTCTTCCCGCTTCAGTAAAACTGAACTAGACTTGACGCCCTACACGGTAAGATGAAGACCTTTATTTGAAGGAGGCTTCTGCTGTTTGTACTGACTTGTTAAAGTCTAATAAGAGCATTACAACATGCTTAATAATGGCAGCGTCCCAATGCTAGATATTCTTTCAGTTCCAGTGTGAATGTTTTACATATATTGGACTTTTTGAATGATTGAAATGCTAAATTGGTCAGATTCAGTCACTGAGATCAGAGGTTTGTGTTCAGTGTTTCTTTCATAGAATCAGAAATGCCCCCAGAAGCTGCAGAAGTGCACGTGTGGTTTAAGCTAAAACCCAAATATCACACTAGGTCACTAGATGTCTCCTTAAAATTAGGTGTGTACTCAGATATCCAGGCTCGTGAGCAGTTTCACCCCCAGTTTCTAACCTTACCCTGGGTGTGTGTTCCTTATCTGCTGTGTTGTGTAGCTCAGCAGAGGAAGCGGCAAAGGAATTGGGTTAAACGTGCTGGCGCTTGGACTAAAATCAGATCGCTGATCAGGGCCTCGGAGAAGTCCCTCTCGACTGGCGTGGTTTCTGGATTCAGCAGTGTCTCACTGTGGAGATGTCATGTCCACCGACGCTCACTGGAACACAAATACATTCTTTCACATTTCTTAGCCTGGATTACTCCCACTATAAATAGATTACTTATTTTGGGAGATTTTAATATTTATGTTCATGTTGCCTTTGGTTGGTGAATTTATTTATACTTCTGGGCTAATATAATTTAGTATTATGGTCATACTCTTGATCTTGTTTCATCATATGGTTTTACCACTAGTAACCTTGAAATTGTAGATCTTGCTTTTTCTAATCATAGACCAGTAATTTTTCTTATGTCATTGCCTGGGAAAGCCACTGGTACCAAAATTGTGAATCACCGTTATTGAACCACCAACTCACGCACTGAGGAATTGGTCGCTACTTTTAACGCGACCTGTTCCTCCATCCTTGACCACATTGCTTCTCTTAGTGCTTGCCCTGGGCCCTGGTTAAATGATTCCACCCGCATTCTTAGAACAGAATATCAGAAGGAAGAGTGGGAATTACAGATAACCTTCAGGTGTCCTATGAAATTTTTAAGACTGCCAGTCTGCCTTCCAGAATGCAGCTAGAAAGGCTAGGGAAAGCCAACATTATCCTCTAAACATAGTCCTCTATAATCTGTGAGGATTTTAGGCAGTTTTTTATTGGAAAGTTGAAACACATTAGAGTTAATTTGTTGCTCAATATCGACTCCCCTTTAGATTTACATTTACAGTATTTAGCTGACGCTCTTACCCAGAGCGACTTACAAGGGTATTCATATATCAGGTAGGCCAGTGTAGTGTTA
Source organism: Prochilodus magdalenae (assembly GCA_024036415.1). Classification (NCBI taxonomy): domain Eukaryota; kingdom Metazoa; phylum Chordata; class Actinopteri; order Characiformes; family Prochilodontidae; genus Prochilodus; species Prochilodus magdalenae. The sequence goes on along the minus strand of JAMWET010004060.1, from coordinate 355,923 downwards.
GGAGTCTTGCCCAAGGGCTCTTATTGGTGTAGCTCAGCATAGTCACCCAGACCGGGATTCGAACCCCTGTGTCCCACATGTGGTGGTGGCTCCCTGGCGGTTAGTGGTATTATCTGTTGAGCTACACCAACCCCTAGATCTGGGATGTGTTGACAGTTTGGATTCCTTTGAGCCCATCTCCCTGTCCTTTCTTAGATCAGTGGTTTTCCATATGAGGCCTACTATCTCTCCTGGCGACATTATCCCCACTCCTTTTTAAAAAATTTTTTGCTACAATCGGACCTAGCCTATTGTTCATAATTAATTCTTCCCTATCCTCTGGTGTCGTTCCTACCTGCCTTAAGCATGCTGCTGTCCAGCCTTTACTTAAGCAGCAAAATCTTAATTTCACCTTACTTAATAATTTTCATCCGATTTCAAATTTACTTTTTCTTTCTGGTTTCTTTCTCAGTCAGGTTTAAAACCCTACCTTTGTACAAAGTCAGCTCTCTCAAAGGTGACCAATGACCTATTGCTAGCAGTGGACACAGGAAAGTGTGCCATTCTGGTTTTGTTGCACCTTACAGCTGCCTTTGATACTGTTGACCATAAGTTACTCCTTCAGCACCTTAAGCATGTGGTCAGCCTCAAGCCACATCGTTTTTATAGGCCTAGGCTTACATTAGACAGCTGACCCTCACCTGAGTTAAAGCGAATTGGAAACACCTGTAGAGATGGTGATGTGTAGATACTGGTGTAATACGGGGAGCTCAGACATTGGAACAGGATCCATTAGGCAGGTTTTAATAGGGCAAAAAGAAACACAAAATACAGGAGAAAATGCAAAACACAAAAATGTCAAAAACAAACACAAAAGTCCAAAAACCACAAAGCTTAGAAGATATTCAAAAATCGCAAAGTCCACAGCAGAATCAAAGAAGGACAAAAGGGACTCAAGGGTCAGGTGATGTTGAAAAACTCCAAAAAGGCTACACAAGCATGAAAGGGTCAAAAGGTCTGTAAAGAACTCAAGTACCTGAGTGCAGGGCACCAAAAACACAAGGTGGCATTTGTTAATGTTCCAAAGTAATTAATAGGAAGGAAGGGCTTTTTAAAGGGAAGGTAATGGCAGGGGAAATTGGATGTAGGTGAGAAGGGCAGGAATGAAAAAGTACTGGAGGTGTGTTTAAAATTCTGGTGACGCTGACCTCTGGTGGCCAGTATGTGAAGTGTCCTGGGGCCAACTCCCCTGAGAAACCCTGATAAGAGGATCAAACCACTTTCAAGGGGAGCTGAAGATAATTGAATCAGAAGCTAGATAAACCTAAAATATTACAATGGTAAATGCAGTCTAACATGAATCTTTTGTGTAATAACATAAAGTAAATTAGAAATGAGAATATGCCCCCCAGTCTTTTGGAGGGTCCACCACTACCGCAGTTCTGACACCCCTGATTCTCCTCCTATCTCTATAACATTATATAGGCATCCTCATATGACCAGCTGCTTCTTCTTCTTTCATCATCTTCATTATAGTCTTAATTTCTTATCTCTGCATTATGATACAAGTTCAACTTCTCAACAATAAGGTCAGTCTTAAAGGCATTAACAGTGAATTAAAAATGTGGTGACACTTTCTATGAATCAGGTATCCATAATATATTATAAATGCATTCATAAACATCTATAAAGTATTCATAATGCTTCATCATACTTGACATAAGCCTTTGTAACTCTACATAAATGTTTATAAACACGGACATAAAACGTTATAACATCACAGTATAAGGCTTTATAACACAAAGTGTATAATATAGTTCTTAATATTACTGCCTGTATTATCTCCTTTTGAGTCCTCTCAAGGCTTCTTCCTTTTTAACTGTTTTCCCTTGCCACTGTCGCGGTTCTGCAGCAGGACAATGATCCAAAACACACCAGCAAGTCCACCTCTGAATGGCTGAAGGAAAACAAAGTGAAGACTTTGGAGTGGCCTAGTCAGAATCCTGACCTGAATTCTATGGAGATGCTGTGGTATGACCTTAAAAAGGTGTTTCATGCTTGAAAACCCTTCAATGTGGCTGAATTACAACAATTCTGCAAAGATGAGTGCGCAAAAATTCCTCCACAGGGATGTAAAAGACTCATTGCAAGTTAGCACAAGCACTTAATAGCAGTTGTTGCTGTAAATTAGTTTGTTTGATCTGAAACATTTAAGAGTGACAAATATGCAAAAAAAAAAAAAATCATGTGAGGGGCCAAACACTTTTTCACACCACTGTAAATGTTTACATGCAACTGCACACATGCAAAAAATCAAGGCTGCGAACTTTTCTATTTTGTGAGAATTTAGTCCCATCTATCATCACAAAGTGATGTGGGCCCTCAACACGCAATCCTCCACCATCCTCCATCCTCCAACTGACAAAGTGTTGCCATCCCTGAGATGCATACTAACATGCAAATTACCATGGTAAGTTTTGTTATTATTATTATTATTGTTGTTGTTGTTGTTTTTGTTGCTGCTGTTGTTATTATTAACGATAATAAATTAATTAATTCAGTACAGCAATTCTTAGTCTACAGAGCTGCAGTTTCAGGTTTTCCTCACACATCTAATCCATACCATGAAATAAGCTTAGAAGAGGCATCATTTTTACTTAACTGAGATATCCTAATAAGACTGAGAAATATTTAGTTAATTATAGTAAACAGTAAAAGTAATGTTATGTCATATGTTTTAAATTTCTGATAAAAAAAAACAGCTTGCTTAATTTCTTAGTCAAAATCTTTCTTAAGGTTCAGAGAACTATTGAAACTGTGGAGGACAGGGGTTCTCTGGTTTGCATTTAAAATGAAATATTATCAGGTTGCACTACTATTTAAGAGTGACAGAAAACTGAAAACTCTACTTGTAAACTGAAAAAAGTGAATGTGTTTGTCAGATTTTTATGAATAAACACAAAAGCTATACCGTATCTAATAGCTCCCCCTAGTAAAGAAATTATTAGGCCTCTGTATATAATAATGGTGCTTATGCCACAAGACCCACTGAAATGTGTACTTACCTTAATCCATGCCTGTTCCTTTTTTTACCTCACCTTGAAATGATCAACCTTTTTGTTAAACCATGTAACCCACTGTGCAGTTAGTATCAGTAATACAATTTCACACAGGGATATATGCTTGTAATCAGTACATTTGTGTGCCCGTGTTGCAGTGAGTACCTGTAATATTATGGATTGTAACTGCACACAGCAACCCATCTGCTGATGTTAAAGCAATGGCATGTCCATATGACAATACACCATATAAAATATAACCCACATGACCTTTACAAAGATGTAGCGCAAATCAGACTAAAATAAGTCCTGAACTGACAAATTTTTGACTAGGTTTCTTGGTGCCATCAACTCCCAAATCCACTGGATTACCATTCACAATTGATCAAATATAGTACATTAAAATTAAATGTTGTACATAAATACATAGATAATGTTGATAATGTTGTCAAACAGTTTGTGCTAAATGCCTACAAATTAAATACTGTTTGTCATCTAATTCAGTCTCACCAAGTTCATGGTGCCCTAAATATTTAAAAATTTTGATAATAAGTTGTACTTTGACCAAAATGACTAGTCTGTAATTATGATGTCCATATACAGTAGCTGACTAAAGTAACCACTTGGATTAATAAATGCATGCTTCCTGTTTTCTGTTGTATTGTTGCCTCATCTTCAGGTCATTCAAGGTCCTGAAGCATTTCAGGATCATCTACAGGTGCTCCAAAAAGAAATGGTGACTACCTAACCCTCCTCCTCTTGTTACCTTTTGATGAAACATGAAACATGGAAACGGAGATACAGGTCAGAGCTCAGGAAAACAGCAACAGGAACAACGAAGGCAAAAACCAAAACTGAAGTCGGAGTACAGGCAGTAGAGTCAGAAACAAAAGACAACAATAAAAGAAAACGCTCGGACTGCACTGAAGACAGAAACGTTGCTTTGCGAAGAGACAAACAGCATAGCATATATAGAAAGTGATACAGGTGAAGCTATCAGAATTCGGGTGAGGCCGATCTGGGATTGGCTGCTGGCTGTGAGCGGAAAGTTACGTGATCGCCAGAGGAATCCTGGGACTTGGAATTTGCAGGTGTGTTAACCCGCGAGGGGCAAGAGGAAAGTGTGACAATCATGTAAACCTATCAGCTTTTGTAACAGCATCTGACATTACAAATAAATATCCTGTTTTTTACAGAACTGAGCAAATTTTTACAGAACTTTTCACAATGCCAAGTGGTTCTTTTTGTGAAATCAGGTCAGCAAAAGAGCTTGCTTAGTGAGGGATATGTAAACAAGTGCGGGTCGGTATGATTGTGGATTAGCATCTGGGGACCTGCCCTTACTTAGTACGTGAAGTTTGGTGGCTCTTGGGCAAACGAAAGCATTACTGCTTGTTTTGGGTCAAAAATGACTGGGACTCAATGGGAGGAACGAGGGGTGAATAAACGACAGATAGAGGACTGTGGGTCAGTATGGCTGTGGGTTCGTGCTTGGGAACCTCCCCTTAGTGAGCATGTGAAGTCTGGTGGCTCTCGGGCAAAGGAAACAGCCGGCTTTAGGTGGGTCCAAAAATGACTGGGACTCTATGGGAGTAACGAGGGATGTGAAAAAAAAGGAACGAGTGTGGATCAATCAAACACTGAATGCATTGTATCCGATTTGGAGTCTCTAGGTCGAGCGGAAGTGGGTTAGATAAGCATGTGTTTTTCGATCCTATTCATTCTCTATGGGAAAAAAATTCCGGAAAAATTCCTTCCTACTCGGAATTCGTGCATCCGATCAAAAAGCTGTATACAAGCCCACATCAGCATATCATACCAGACAATCTCGCTAAGCTGCGGGATGAGTTAGTTGGCGATGAAACAGGAGACAAAGAAAAATCGAATAACAGTATAGTTGTTTTGCAATGTGCAACCATAATAAAGTACTATCATCTCACACCGCTGGAAACTGTTGCTGCATTTGCTTTATAAAACCTGAAACCTGTGTAAAAAAAAAGATTACAAAAATCTGTGGCATTTGTTTTATTTGATTTTGCTATGAAAGACAAAGCTTTGCTTGTATTAAGAAAATGTCTGTAAACATTTGTTTAGTATTTGACATCAGAGTTTCTGTTTAACTGGAAAACCTGAATGTAACGTTGTCAATAAATGAACCTCTGGTATTCTGATTCTGGTACTTTTCTGTTCAGATGTACGTAAGACAATACCCAGGTTACCTATAGTCTGTGAAGAGCACTCATAGTGATTTATAAGTTGTTATGAGCTCATATAGAGGTGATCAATAACATCACATTTTACCTAAAGTCTGTAAGGAAACCTTATAGGTGCTCATAAAAGGTTATGTGCACTTACAAAATCATTTTTATTTTTACCTTTAAAAATTATGCCAGTTACAGTGAGGGCATCACCATAGATCTTTTAAAGCATCTGTCACGTCTGCGGGCCTGCCTGACTCCGCCGCTCCTATGGACTCCAGCCCCCAGAGTGCACCGCCCGGTGACGTCACACAGACGTGCTCGCACGCCGCTAATCCTCCCCGGTCCGCGTCTCCCGTCTATTGATTTCCCCAGCTAGCACCGGCAGTACTTAAGCCTCTCACACACACGCACCCCTTGCGAATAGTTGCCAACTGTTGAGTAGCAAACCTGAGCGTTCTTCTCTGTCTGCCTGTCTAATCTTGACCCCGCTTGTATTTTCGACGCCGTCTCTTAGTCTACCCCTCTGCTCCCTGTTTTCTGGTGTCCACCCTTGCTTGTCCTTTCGGTTTATGGCCCTGTATTGCCCCCTGTTGCCGCTGTACCGTCTTTTTGCTGCTGTGTGACGTTTCGAACCTGTTTAATAAAACTCCCGTTGTCTCTTGGCTCTGCTGGCGTCGCGCCTGGTTCCCTGAATCTGACAGCATCATGTACATAAACTCAACATTTGTTAAAAGCTTTATGAAACAAGTCTCAGCAGTAATACTAAGAACTGAAAAAAAACAAAAAAAAAAAACAATTTGTATATATATATATATATATATATATATATATATATATATATATATATATATATATATATATATATATATATATATATATATATATATATATATATACATATATATATTATAGTGCACTCTGTGCTATAAAACCCCATACTTTGATGTTATAATGTTTTATGTCCATGATTATAAACATTTATATAGCGTTACAAAGGCTTATGTCAAGTATTATAAAGCATTAATAATGTTTATGTATTATGTTTATGAATAAACATAATACAGTAACTTTGTTAATGAGCTAGCAAGATCATACATACAGTGGAACATTTCTCATTACATAACTCCACATAACTCTTACTATATGACCAGGAAATATAGGATACAGTTAGGGACAGCTATAAGATCTTTATTGATGAATTAAAGCGTTCATAAAACTAATAAAATCTGTATTGATTTCTGATCAAATTTGGTCTTGACTTTTTTCTGAGTGACAGTTACAGACAAACACAGTATATGCAAACTAATAACACACAAACAGGTTTCATTTCCTTATTCCTTAACTGAGCACACTGAGCAACACCCACAGTGCAGGCTAGAAAAAGTAAATGAACCCTCCAATATAATAACCTGTACATCTCCAATCACATCTGCCAAACTGCGAATAGGGTCTGCACAGTGTTGATGAGGAATTTAGGATTATTCATCCCCTGCAAATGTTGTGAGTGAGCAAGCAGAAAATGTGGATTCATATGCAGTGTGTTTATTCAAGTCTATATGGACATTACTGAGAGCTGACAGTAAGGCAGGAGAGCTGGACCGTCCATGAGGAAAACAAAACCCAGAACACATACGCTACTCAACAGGAAACTAGCATTTAACATGAAATTCACAATATCACATGAAGATCACAATGCCAGACAATGCAGGCCTACACTACTAGCATTTAACATGAAATTCATAATATCGCCTACACTTACAATGCCAGACAACGCTAGCACATGGCCACCCCCCCCCAAAAAAAAGATATAAATATATATATATATATATATAATATATATATATATATATTATAATTATATATTATATATATATAAAATATATATATATATATATATATATATATATATATATATATATATATATATATATATATGTATATATATATGATACACAGTATTATATAAATTACTACTGTTTTCCACATTGTATAACTCCTTTTCCAAAACGAATGAACTGTGAGCTGATATCTTAATCTGCTAAAGCTTAGCTAACGTAAGCAGGTTAGCTAATAGCTCTGATGGAAGGCAGATCTAATTACAGCTAACCAGAGCTAAACTGTGGTGAATTTTAAGAAATGTGACCAAAAGTTGACTAAAAAGAAGTGAAGTGGAGTGAACGGTGCTGGTGAGATAGAAAAACAGAAACTAGCTTAGCAGAAATGTGTGTGGGGTTAGTACCTTGCAGGCTGACATGCTAATAGTTCCACACATCACATACCAGCTTTACCTCTCATCTCTAACCAGTTTGGAGGATAAAAACAGAAACCTGAGAGAAGGTTGTTGTGTGACTGATCCATTTTGTTTTCTACACTACCCACTGCTGTACAAAGAAATACAGGATGAACAGCATACCTGTGTTGTAAAACAGTTCAGTGTTCAGGTTGTTGTCAGTGAGAAGGTACAATCTGAAACTCCTGAGACGATAAGAGAACACATTCTCAGCATCTCAGTTAACAGGTCTGAATCTACTCATACAGCTAGTTATATAGTTAGATAGTAACGCCGCCTCTCTCACTCGACAGAAACACACTTTTACAACAACAACATGAAACAACAGAAGGTCAAAGATTTACAGCACACTTTTAACAATCTGGACTGGGGCTTTTAATGAACATTTACCACAGCATTTAGTGATTAAATACTTTCAGTTTCTTCTTCAGTGAACTCGATTGGAGGTTAGATGACATTTTTCATCTATTTGGCTTTTGCATTATGTTTCAGGTCATAGTCCACCTGTACTTTACAGCACCATCTAATGAGTTTTAAAGAATTAGGTTGGTAATGTTCTAGAACTGTAACAGCTGTTTTGTTTTTTTAGTTATTTGTTTTTTTTATATTCAGTCTTCTTAGTGTTGACAAAGACCTTCTTCAACCACGGTTATTTGGTTCTTTAACCACAGTTATTTTGCAGTGCTACATAGCAACCAACTACTATATCTGTCTACTGAGGTAAGGAGATTTCAGAGCAGTGAAGGAAAAAAAAAACTCACTAGGAGGAGAAAGAGATAAACCAGGAAACATCTTTTTGACACAAAGGAACACATGACTTTCAGGCAGGATTTCAAAACTGCACTGACTAGAAAGTGTATTTAAAAAGGGTATTTTGCTGTTCACTTCAACATTTAACAGTTTTTTGATGTACTTGAAACAAATCCAAAATGCTGTCTTCCTTATTGCCTCATGAACCGAATTACTGATGTAGGTTCCCAATTGAGGTAAGTAGTTGGAACTGTGAGGATCTTAATATTTTGATGATTTTTAATATTCAGTCTTTTAGTTGCTTATTTTCTTTTTACCAGTCTTTTATCAGGCCAATAAGTCTCAACTTGTTACATTCATCTTAAAATATTGTCAGAAAACCTGGAATTACTTGTCATGTTGATAAGTTTGAGTCAATTTGAGTATTGATGATGTGTTATTAATTATTAACAACCCAAATGTATTTGAACATTTGACCAATGTTGAAATACAAAAAATACATAGAAAAGTACATATATTTATAAATTCTTTGACCTAAATTTGCCTGCAACATGTTCCCAGAAAACTGGAACTGTTGTATGTCTATCACCATCTTTTTTTCAATGTTCAGTAATTGTTTGCGAACTAAAGCTGTTGCAGTGAACTGTTGTAGGGAAAGTGAAATCTTTGTCAGACTCTTGCATTGTACAACAATTATAATCTGCTCATCAGTCTGAAATCCTTTGTCTTAATAATGCACCACAAGTTTCCAATGGGAGCCAGCTCTGGACATCAGTCCAGTATCTCGAGGCTTATACTATGAAATGTACAACTGAAACTAATAAACTCACGTTGGTTTGAAGAAATTTTCACCACAGTTTCTTCTGTTTTAGGGAGAAAAAGATGGGAGGAATATTTTCACAACCAAATCACCCTGCACCGCGACCACCACCAGGTAAAAAACATTAGGAAATAACATGATTGTTCACATACCTAATCCCATTCTCATGATTAATTTTATGTAAGGACTAATTACATTCTGTCACAGATGCTACTGTAGCCTAGCATTAAATAACTAGCAAGTAAATAATTAGCAAATTGCATTATCATAACACTAATATCATGGTACTTACGGCAAATTGGCACTAATAGATGTATATGTTGTGTGTACCCTGTATCACAGCTCTAATCTCAAAGCCATGTATCATACCACTATCATATTACTAAGCCTTCTATCACAGCACTAATACATTACTAAACCTTGTATCATAGCACTAATATCACAGTACTAAACCCTGTAGCACAGCACTAATATCATAGTACTAAACCCTGTAATACAGCACTAATATCATAGTATTAAACCCTGTATCACAGCACTAATATCATAGTACTAAACCCTGTATCACAGCACTATCATAGCACTAAACCCTGTATCACAGCAGTAATATCATAGTACTACACCCTGTATCACAGCACTAAACCCTGTATCATAGTACTAACATCATAGCACTAAACCCTGTATCACAGCACTAAACCCTGTATCACAGCACTAATATCATAGTACTAAACCCTGTATCACAGCACTATCATAGCACTAAACCCTGTATCACAGCAGTAATATCACAGTACTACACCCTGTATCACAGCACTAAACCCTGTATCACAGCACTAATATCATAGCACTAAACCCTGTATCACAGCACTAAACCCTGTATCACAGCACTAATATCATAGTACTAAACCCTGTATCACAGCACTAATATCATAGTACTAAACCCTGTATCACAGCACTAATATCATAGTACTAAACCCTGTATCACAGCACTAATATCATAGTACTAAACCCTGTATCACAGCACTAATATCATAGCACTAAACCCTGTATCACAGCACTAATATCATAGTACTAAACCCTGTATCACAGCACTAATATCATAGCACTAAACCCTGTATCACAGCACTAATATCATAGTACTAAACCCTGTATCACAGCACTAATATCATAGTATAATATAAATCAACAAAACTGCTATGATTGTCTTTGAAAAGTAAAACTAGTTTGGTTACAGCACTTATTATAAAGGCACTGCTGTCTAACATTTAATGCCAAATTGTCCTGTTGACACTGTTGAATTAATTTTATTACGCAGAACTAGACAGTCCTTGGAGGCAAGTAAACTGGAGGTAAGAACACTTTTGCCTACTAAATAAATTAGGTTTAATGCTTAAATTGAGAGTGAAGCCTAAGTGTTAATGCATGTGCACTCTAACTCTAATCCTCTGACTTTCACAGTGAAAAAGAGGAGGCTTTTAACTTTGTCCCTGGTTTGCCCTTTATGGTTGTGTTTGCTCACACCCTACCTTGGCCTGAACCTTACATTTTAATTTGCCCCTTTTGGGGATGGAAGAATTTGAGACTTTCCATCAGGGACAGTTGTCAACACCCGCAATTGCTAGCTAGCATAAATCAGTCAGTTGGCACAAATTGGCTCCTCACAAACCAAGCCATCCATCTACAAACTGTAAGTTCAGCCCCTCCTTCATTACAGCCTGCTAGTCTGTCTGTTTTCTGTGAGTAAGCCTAATAAATTTGATGCAGCCTTTTTTTGCTACAGTGTTCTTTTTTTTCTTTTTTTGTTATTCTGCTCCTAGTTAATATCAGGCTAAAATCTCTTATGAGTTCCCATATTATTTGGGAGAGCTTTAAAATGGGCTACAGCTAGCTCATCTCAGTCTTCTTACTTATGACTAATTCATTAAGGAGTTCAAGACTTACTACATGAGGGGAATTATTTTGTTACATTATAGACCCTGTAATTTCACACTCTGGCCACCAGTAGGGAATGTAACGAACCAGGTTTACTAGTAGCATTTAGAAATAGACTGAATGCCGGCATTCTGACTGAACTGGCCTGCAGAGATTAATACCTAGCTTTACTAGCTTCTCACCATTTTTGCAATACTCATTCTCGGCATCTGACCGTTGACATTGGACTGTGATGTATCTACAGGCCCTGTGAGAGAAGCACCATTGAAACCTACACAGTGTGACACATTTAGATTTAGGAGAAGAGATTAGAAGTCACCTTTTGCGTGATGGTTGGGCACGCTTGTGCAATCTTCAGACATCAACCCTGGCAAGCTTGTGTTACTCAACAAGTTAAGTGATAAATATCTCTGTATTTCCTCTGAATTACTCCTACTAACATCAGTGAGGGTGCCACAGTTCCCAAATCTAGAATTTACCCCCTGACACAAGAGGAGGAGAGAGTTAAGGATGACTACATAGAGAAGGCTCTGGCTCAGGGTTTTATCTGCTGCATTTGTTTCTTCTTTGTTAATAAGAAAGATGGAGGTCTTAAGCCATGTATTGATTACCATCAACTCAATGCAATTACCAAAAAGTTTCTTCTGGTCTACACCATTCCTTGTCTTCCAATCACTTATTAATGATGTTAACTTTATGACATGGTGGGTGAATTTGTGCCTATATCGACAATATTTTGGTGAATTTCCCTGATTTTGAATCTTGTGTGAAGCAGGCCCGTTAAGTACTAAAAGGTGTTCTGGATAACCAGCTATGTGTCAAGGGCTAAAAATAGTTCATGTGTAGTCAGTGTCTTTCTTATGTTATGTACTAAGCTCTAATGGGATTGTCATGGACGAACATAAGATCCTCTTTTGTGAACGATGTGCAATAATTTCCATTGCTGCTCCTCTCACTGCTTAGCTTAAGGCTCCAGACATTAAAGCTAGCTTTTAGATCAGTTTGTGCTCGTTGTAGATGCCTCTGAGGCTGATGTAGGTGCTGTCCTATCGCAAAGTAGTGTAGATACACTCAAATTACACCCACAAGTTGACTCCAGCAGAGTGGAATTATGGCTTTGGAGACAACAAACTTTTGGCTGTATGCATTGGAGGAATGGAGACACTGGTTAGAGGGAGCCCAACACTTTCATTTTTCTGGTACACAAAATATCAGTTTTTTAGAGCCAGTGTTTTTAAGGTAATCAACTTTCTCTCAGCCAGTGGACTGCAGTTGTCTGTTGATGATTGGACACAATAAGGAGCAAGAGGATCAGCATTTTGGGGAGACCCCTTCCAATCAGCCTGTAGACTGGGTTTGGTTCTCAACCAAACTTCAGGTTTGGGAACCGTTGATGGATCTGGAAATACACTTATTTGTACTGTGGTATGATGTCATTAAAGTATGTGGAGGGTTGGGCAAGAGATCCATTTAAAATCCACACTTACATTTCACATGCCTATATTTAATGCAGTGCTATGCGAGGGGTCATAGGGATTCAGCTGTGATTTTCAGTCTTGCCCTTTATATACAGACTTTCTCCAGATTTATCTCTGGGGATAGCTTGGCAATGTCCACACCTGTGTAAGTTGTGAGGTACTATCTTGTGAGTTTGAATATGAATTATTTAAATCCGAACAATACTTGATAGTGGAATAGGCATGATTGGGCTTGTGTTGAGCAAACGTGCATACCACACCATTTGTCTGAACTCTAAAAATGCTCCTGGAGCCAAGATGCCAGATGTCATTATCCTGCTGGAATACCCATTCATTGTGGCGGTATTTGAAGCCCATGAAGGGCTGCAAATGGCCACCAAGCATTGAAACGCCAATGACAAATTTGAGCAGATCCAGCACATGCCATGAGAATACACTCCATACCTGTATGGAACCACCACCAGCCTGCACAGTGCCCTTTTAACATCTGGGGTCAATGGCTTCATGAGGTCTACACTAGACACAAACACTACCATCAACCCAAAACAACAGGTCTTGTTACTCACTAGACCCCATGCTCCATGTTACCAGTACTCTAGGTTCAGTCAGCAACCTCTCAGACCCTGGTGAGGCACTGTGTCTTTCCCTAACCCTGTGTTAACAAAGGGCGGGTTTTTGGTGGGTTTTCTGCCATAGTCGGTGTAGTCAGTGACTGCCTGAAGTCTGGAATCCTTAGACATTCAATAGACATTCAGTTTTTTCACTGGTGAACCTTTGCCAGAACTTTACTGCGGTTGCCTTCCTGTTTATTCTCTGGTGTTTTACTTTCAGTTCCTTCTTCAGTAAACTTAACTGGACTGAGGTTCGTTGACATGTCACTTCTTTGTGTGTTGCATTTACAGTATGTTTCAGGACATCGTCCATCTGTTTTGTAAATTACTATCTAATGATCTTTGAAGATTTGATTGTGATGTTTTAGAACTGTGTGGGCTGGTTTGGGTGTTTTTTGTTTGCAAAGGTCAATTTGGTCTATTTTTTTTTTGGGTTTCTTTCTGTTCTTTAACCTCGACCAACCATGGTTATTTTACCCTGCCATGCATTGTGTTCACTACTAAGGATCATCACTGAGACCCCTGTAAACAGCTACTACGCCTGCCTGCTGAGGTAAGGAGATTTCCAAGCAAACTTACTGGAAGGAAAAAGGAGTATAAAGATCCTTTTGTTTCTTAATGAACTTTTTTTCTTCCAAATAAAACAGGAAACATCTTTTGAACACAAGGGAGCACATGACTTCCAAGCATAATTTCAGGATGTATTGTCTAAGATAAGCTGCAAAAAGAAAAAGATAAGCTGTGAAGTCTTTTTTCTTTCCTCATCAACTGAACATTCTAATTACATATGTAGGTTCCCAAACCTGAATCAAGTAGGTAGTTGGATCTGTGAGCACCTTAGTGTTTTAATGATATCTAACTTGGCTTTAAACTACTAATTTTCAGTCATCAGTCTTTCTGTTGAAGGCAAATACGCATGTATATTGCAACCACTGTTGCCACTGTCTGAAATTACTGGTCAATCATGTCTTTTTTAAAGCTGGAACAGTAGTATGTCCATCACAGTTCTATTTAACATTGCTCAAAATTCATAATTGGGAACTAAGAACACCCACTGCTGGAGTCAAAAGTGACACACTTTTTAGATTCTTGCTTTATATATCATATATAATCTGCTCATCAGTAAGAACTCTCACTTGTCTTATATTGCACTTTAAAGTGCACCCCAAGTTTTCAGTGGGAGACAGGTCTTGACATCAGGCAGTCCAGTCAAGTGCCTGCACTCTTTTACTGTGATATGAACAATTTAATGGTGGGCAAACACACCAAATACTTGCGGATATTAAAAGAAGGTTTGAGGTTTAATTACAAAGGCATGGTAGAAGGGTAGTGAAGGGTAGCAAAAAAAAAAACAGGCCAAGTCCAAACCGTGAGGACAAAGAGCAGACACATGGAGACAGCAAAAGGAAAAATGACAAGCAAGGGTTCAAACCAGAAGAGCAAACGGTCCAAACAAAGTACAAAACAACAATCAAAAACAGGATCAAAAAAATCAAACACAGGAAGCAAAAAAAAAGGATCAAACACAAGAAAGCAGAAAACAATAACAACGCTAAGTATGCAAGCAGAATGTCAGCAATATCTTGCAAAGGATGGTGTGAAACGAAGAGGTAGATGAGCACCAAATGTTGAGAACAGCTGAGAGTCATCAATATTCAGGGCAGAGCGATCTGTCCTGATCTGTAGACTGTCCTGATTGGTGGCTGTTGGACATGTGACAGTGATGTCATAGACCAATGACTCCTGGGAGTTGTAGTTTGGAGGCTCAACAGGAGTAGAAGGAGAACCAGGAGGTCTGACATACAACTGAAACTGAAAATGCTAACTGAACCTGCTCTTCCCTATTCCTGCCCAGTATCACACAGTATTGATCCAGGTTTGCTAATACGTATCTTCTGTTTTACAGAGAAAAAGATGGGAGGAAGATTTTCCAAAGCAAGCCCTCCTGCACCACCAGGTAAAATAACACTAATAACATAAATATCCATATAGTTATTTACATTTATATGGCCCATTGTTGTTTTTATTTAAGGACCAATCTAACTAGCCAAATTCTGTATCCTAGCAATCAGTTCAATTCAACTTTAACCAATATGGGGTTGTAAAGTATAAGGAAGCGCCGTCAGGCTAATTCTCCAGTGCAGTTCAAACAGCAGTTAGCATATGCAGTAGAGTAAAACACTGATAATTGAAGTGTACATGTAGGCAAAGTTAAGGTAGCCAGGTGTGCAATTAAGTATGTGGTTGTTAACAGTAGATCAATACATAAAGTGTACAGTGCAGGTAGTGAGAATAGCAGTGCAATGCTCAGATGAACAGCTAAAGCAGTGTAAAGTAGAGATATAACGTAGAGATGTACAGTATATAACTAAAAAATAAAATGTCAACTAATATCAGAGTACTAAACCCTGTATCATAGCACTAACCTCATAGAACTAATCCCTGTACTTTAGCATGGATATTATAACAATAAACCATGTTTCACTGATACAACAACACTAAATTAGTGGAACCAATTTATAAATCAACAGAACTGCTTTGAGTGTCATTGGGAAGTAGGGGATGCTTTGCTGTGCATTACTGTCTAACCTTTAAGGACAAATTGTCCTACTAACATTGTTGAATGAATTGTATTGCACAGAACTAAAAAGTCCTTGGAGGCCAGTAAACTGGGGGTAAGAATTCACCTATAGACAAAATATATCTGAGATAAAACTTTGTTTAATGCTTCGTTGTGTGTGTACTCTGTCTACCTGCAATTCTTTGTCTTGCTCAGTGAAAAAGAGAAGTTGTTAAAAGACTTGGGAGATTTTGGGACAAATTTGCAGCCCCTTAGGATTCTGCTGTATGGACCAGTTGGGGCAGGGAAGTCATGCTTCATAAACACTGTTCAGAGGGTCCTCCTAGGCCGTAATATCATTACTGCTCTAGAAGGCTCAGCAGCATCTGGAAAAACCTTCACTGTTTCTGTAAGTAATCAGTAATGTCTTATAGATTTTACAGAGGCATGTTTTAGTGGATTTCTTTTACTGTGGAAATATGCAGATTGATGCATCATTTACTCTAACGCATGAAATGGTGTACAGCAATAAAATCATTGCAAAAACAACTTAAAGTACATCCAAGATTCACAACTGATGTCCCTTAAAACTTCAATACTTTGTCAATCAGAGTGCAGTAGCCTGGGAAATCCAAGCGCCCAGACATCCTCCAGACACATGTTTCCAACTGGCAAATTTCAGCAGGATAATGCTTTCTCACACATGACAAGGGTTTTCCAGGAATGTCTGTGCCAGGCTGCAACACTTCCTTGGCGTGCCTGTTTACCAGATTTATTCCCAATACAGCATTTACTCTATTGGGGCCAGCAGGAATGCCAACTTTGCTGTGTGCCTCCATGCCCAACTGAATCTCGACTTGCTAGGGTCAGCCTAAAGGGCTACTAGAGCATACTTTCAGTTGTACAGTTTTCCCCAATAAACTTAATATTTCGGTCTAATACTATAACCATTACATATATCATCTTGATTTTCACACATTTAAGGTTTATATTACAAAGGGCATTAATAAGTCTTATGTTCACATAAGCAAACCATAAGGAAAATTATTAGTTAATTTTTGATTAGTTTCAATCAGAAAATTTTAATGTTAAGAGATTTTTTTATGTAAAAAGGTAAAATGTTAGACTTTAATTGGGATTAAAGTCACCTTAACAATGGTATCAAGCAAATAAAAAAGAAATTTGTGCTATCAACAAGTTAAATTTCCACCACAGTATGAGTCTGCACGAAAGAAAATATACAACAACAAAAAAACTATTGTCGAGTAGCTCAAATTTTATAATAAGCATGAAAGGGAAACATTTCACTTTCAGAACTACAGCAATCATCTTATCACTTCCTATAGACTTATCAAGTGCTATTAAATAAAGAGGTGATGAGCACAGTGGTAAATATAAACCTGTCCCAATGTGTTACTGCCATCAAATCTAAAATGGGCATACATTTTTAGAAAACATTTAAATTTCTCAGGTTTAACATTATATGTGTTGTTTTGTATTATTTTATTTAAAGGTTTTAAGGATTTGTATTTACATTTGGTACAATGTTCCAACTTCTCTTTGAAAACAGGGCTGTAACACTGTAATGCCATTACAGTATGAGACAAAGTGTTTCTGAATTTGTTTCTAGATCAAAACACACAAGATGAAGAAGCCTGGAGGAGGGTATTATCCTTTCGTTTTCTGTGACGTCATGGGACTTCAACCTGACAGGTTGATACAAAGACAACCTGCAGGGATACAAACTGAAGACATCATCAAAGTTTTAGAAGGGCATATTTTAGATGGCTACAAAGTAAGTAAACACTCTGTCATAGTTAATACAGTTAGCTGTTGTGGTATTGATTTTCCAGTTCATCCCCAGCCAGTACAAAAGCTATACTGGTCTCAAAAACAACACACTTAGGAGAAACCTGAAAATATTTGTTTTTCTGCTTTAGTTTAATCCTCCAGTAGCTATAACTCCAGAGGACCCAAAATACAAGCAGTCCCCAGAAACATGTGATAAAATTCACTGTCTGGTGAGCATTGTTCCTGCTGATGCCATCTCAAGAATGTATTCCAGTGTGATCGAGAAAATGAATGCAGTTCGAACGAAAGCTTCTGAACTAAGTGAGTTAATTATTAATATTAGCTTTTCTAAAAATCCTACATGTATTACTTGACTTAATTTACCTTGTGTATTTTGATTTTGTAGACATTCCACAAGTCATTTTGTTGACGAAAGTTGATTTAGCATGTGAAGTGGTCAACAGGGACTTGAAAAAACTTTACTACAGCAGAAAGATCAAAGAGAAGGTAAACAAAACACATTCCTTCTATAAAAGATGAAAAATGATTTATTACATGATTTATATTTTAAATTATATTACATTTATTACATTTAAACCAGCAGCAGAACTTAAGCGTCTATTCTAATAGATACAGGTAACCAGTGCAGCTTTCACATCAGGAGTGATATGAGGTTTCTCTTAGAACATAAGTTATATGAGCTCTGTTTATTGAGTTTGTTAGATCCGAGATGTCGCGTTCTCCACGTGTTGCTGTTGACTGTTACCATAGAGAGCAC
Source organism: Prochilodus magdalenae (assembly GCA_024036415.1). NCBI lineage: Eukaryota > Metazoa > Chordata > Actinopteri > Characiformes > Prochilodontidae > Prochilodus > Prochilodus magdalenae. The sequence goes on along the minus strand of JAMWET010004060.1, from coordinate 337,680 downwards.
CATAGTAATCAACTGTGCTTTTAACAAACAAATAAAATAGTGTCTCTGTGTCACAGTGAGACAGAGTGACCTGAACTTTAGCAAAATTTCTTAAATGATAAAAGATTATGTTAGTGACTACATTTACATGCGGTATAAAATTAAGCTCAGCTAGGTTCACACCCAGGTTTCGTACTTCAGGGTTTATATCAATAGCTGAGATACCAGATTATCCAAAGGATTTGCAGAGAAAAGCAGAAGCCTGAAAAATGACCCTGTGGTCCTCTATAAGAAATTGAAAAAAAAAACGTATTAATGATTTCCCAGTGAAACCAGGAACTGTGCCAGAGAGGCCGACCCTGTGTTCAAGACCTGGCCAAAACTAAATCTTCTCATATAAATTCTTAGAAAATTACATACGCATTCAATTGCTTGAAAACAACTTTTCTAAGATTTTACTGAGAAACGGAAGGTTTGAAATTGGTCTAAAACTATTTAGAACAGTTGGAACCATGTTACTCTTCTTAAGTAGAGACCTTAACAAGGCAGTCTTAAAAGCATCTGGAATAACAATTGTACAATTAAGACATAATATCAGACACCATCTTAAAAAATTAATCAGGAACAGGGTCAGTATCACATGTTCTTATAACAGCTGTTGATAACTGTTAATGGTGAAAGATGTCATTACTGACGTATGTAGGTGGCTTGTCAGGAAGGTCATTGGAACTTGCTCCAGCTTGCAGAGCTATGCTCTGTCTGATCTTTTATTTTGAAAATGAATTACAAACTCTTTGCAGGTTTTTGGAAAATAAGTCCCCATAAGACAAGTTAACAGAAACATTCAGAGTGATTAGTCGGCCTCTGGTGGAGACTTTGGCATTATCTTTGTGTTTGGCAATTAAACCAGAGACGTATGGTTGTCTGGATATTTTCATAGCATTATTGTTGACATGACATATTGACATAAAGAATACACAGAGAGGGTCTGACAGGAAGAAATCAGATATAAGAGACACGTTTGGATTTAAAACCATCAAACTTTTTTTTTATTTACAAAAAACTAATTCTATACAATACAGCATGAACAATCTGCATGCTGAACTTTCCATTAACACATGTTTACTGTTGTTTCATCAGGTAGAGGAGAGCAGTCATAAACTGGGCATACCTGTGAAAAACATCTACCCTGTGAAGAACTATCATGAGGAGCTCATCGAAGATTCCAGTATTGAGGTTGCCATTCTCATGGCACTGAGGGACATTGTCTCTTTTGCCAATGACCATGCAGAGAGTCTCTGTGAAGAAGAGTGAAAATTATACATAATAGATTAAAAAGGAGTATACACTGATGTCTTATGTACCTACACCTTTACCACTTATTACTTTTTCAGTGTTATATGTGTTTACCAGTCACTTTGAATAGCAAATAAAATGTCAGTACACTGATGTACCAAAAGTCAGTATGGGATTGCAGTATGTAATTCATTATCAAATGGTGTTACCTTAGGGGACGGTTTGGAAATTGCAACAGCTGTAAAAGTTGTGTGGTGTTATCTTGTGAGTAATGTTAAACACTGGCCAGTGTTTTCATAGCACGGCGACATGAGTTGAAATCGAATGGGGCATAATAGTGGCATGCCTCAACTGGACTCATGTTGGGCAAATGTGCAGGCCACACCATTTGTCTAACCTCTCCAAAATGCTTCTTGAACTAGTTCTGTACAATTTGGGCCTGATGGCATGGTGTATTATCTTCCTGAAATATGCCATTATATCGGGGGTAGAGTAGGTTGAAAAAGGTCACCAAACATTGACGGGCACTGGTCAATGACATGTGTAGGCCACACCCCACACCAGTATGGCAACCTCCACCACTAGACTAGAGTGCCTTGTTTTGACAACTGTGGTCCATGGCTTCATGGGGACATAAATTCTACCATCAGCCCAGAACAACTGGTACCGTGACTCATTGGACCACATGTTTCTGACTTGCATCATTGCATATGTGTTTGTAGGAGTTTGCCTCTCAAAAACTGCTAGGTGATTATTGTAATGAAGTACCTGTTATTGTTGGAGCAAAATGGAGGTGAACATTTCTAGCATACATGTAGGAGGACTTTAGGGATTAGTTTTAGAGGAGGTTTTCTTTTTTGTCCCAAACGACTTTTACTCATTGATTCTCCATTTTCCTGCAGTGTTGTGCTATTCCTGACATTTTAAGCACCTTCATGTCCACTATGTACAGTACATCTAGTGATTGTGGTAAGTAAGAAGATACCTTGAGTGGATTTGCCTGAAAATGACCAGATCTTTGTAATATCTTAAGGGAAGTGAAACTGCTTTTTAAAGAATGTCTCATTTGCATGTTAAACTTCATATCCGTGAAGTTTTTTTAGCTTCTTGATGTATTCCCAATAATGTAAAATTAAGAATTTCACAATGGTTGACACAGACATACTATTCTAATAAAAAAAATCTTTAAATGTTATTAAACTCTTGACATTGTTTTCACTTGTACACATCACATTTACAAAAAAGTAGTAGAGCAAATTCTGTCGTTGCTATGCTAGGCTAGTGAGTCACAGTTTTTACACTGTTTGCTCTAACAAAATAATTTAAGAGATTATACAAAATGAAAAAGTACTTTTTAAATTACTACTTTATTTTTTTCTACATTGTGAAAGTCCTGAAACTGTGAGTTCATATCTAAATCTGCATTTAACCAATACGTGTAGCGAAAAACCCACATACACCATTGAACACAGACACTAGGGGGCAATGAGCATACTTGCCCAGGACTTGCCCACAGCGCCCAGGGAGCAGCTGAAGTGATTGGCGGCTCACTCTAGGGCACTTTGGTCATTACTGTTGGTTCAAAGATTCGAACAAGTGACGAGGCTGGTTCCCTAACCTCTAGCCCATGACTGCCTCCTTTATGAATTTATATGAATATAAGAATTTAGGACCAAAAAAACACAAAAAATTTGGGAAAATACTTTATAGTGTTCAGAACTGCAGAGTAATTATGTTAGAAAGGCAAACTTCTCTCTATATGTTTATGTATTTTGTTTTCTTCACTAGCCCCCTGCTGTACAAAGAGAGAAATACAAGTTAAAACAGCAATCCTGTGCTGTAAAAGGTAAACGAGTTTATCGTTGTCAGAAGCTCCAGAAACAATACAAGAAAACAATTAATACACAGCGCTGAATCTACTGGTGCAGTTTGCAAGTTAGTTAGAAACACTGCCTCTCTCATTCAACAGAAACACACTTTTCAACATGAAACAAAAGAAGTTCTTAAATTTACAGCATACTTTTAACAATCTGGACCGGTGTTTAAAAAAAAAAAAAAAAAAAGAATTTAATGTTTTATCCTGGGAGGCGAATACACATATTTGCTTCCCTGGTGAATCTCCCTCATATACAATTACAGTTTACAAAATTAGTGTTTATTAAAATCCTTCCTCAGCCTTGATTTCCCCCTTTATTTCTATCCCCTTTTTACCCACCACATTTGCAACTACATGATCATTTTGCCAGGTCTGAGCACAAACAAGCACAAAACAAAAGTTTCTTAAAGTAGGAGAATTGTATTTGTTTGGTGAATCATTAGTGTCATTTAGTTTCGCTAAATGACACTGTCATTTAGCTAAACTGAATGTTGAACAGGTATTAAATAGACAAGCGTAAGCTGTATGGACACGTTTGTATAGACAGGTCCATAAAAATTGTGACCTAACTTCACTGAATTTATTTACAAATTGTGTGAACAGTTTAGTAATATTAGTCATTTACAATTATAATCATGCATACCCCCCAAATATAGAGGCTCAAACGTAACTGGACAAACTAATAATAAAGTTAAATTGTTATTTTTTAACTTTCATGTTTTTTTACAGTCACTGCAAGCAGTTTGGAATGCTTAGACATCAACAGATACTGGCTCTATTAGGCTTGTATGGCAGATGACTTCTTGTTTATTCTCGGATGTTTTACTTTCAGTTTCTTCTTCAGTGTGCTGGACTGGACTAAGGTTAGATCACATTTCACTTCGTTGCACACTGCAGCACGTTCATCATCGCATAAACTCCTGTAAACAGCTACTACATCTGTCTACTGAGGTAAGGAGATTTCAGAGCGGTGAAGGAAAGAAAACCTGTCAGGATATTTTGCAATATTTAACAGTTTCTCATGGTGCTACTTAAACTTAACCCAAAATTCTACTTGACTGAAAACTTTATTCTTTCATCATGAACTAGACATACTAATTACTGATGTAGGTTCCCAAACCTAAAGGGTAGTTGGAACTGTGAGGATCTTAATGTCTTGATGATATTTAATTTGTCTTTGAATTGCTTATTTCCATTATCAGTCTTTCTGTTGAGGTAAAAACAATTAAGCAAGTAAATTGCACTAATCTAAAAGGTATATTATATTGTCCAAAAGTTCATTTTTAAAAGTAAAATCCCAACTGCAAATACTTTTTGACTTATGTTCAAATGCAAACAGTACAAAGACAGGATATTTAATGTTAACTTCACAGTTTTTAATTTAAATTTGAGGCATTAATTTTTAAACTACTTATCAGAAACTTGGAACAGTAGCATGTCTACCACCATCACATTTCTGTTTAACACTGTTCCGTATTTTTTGGGTAACTAAAGACACCGGTAATTTAATCTTGACTCTTAAAGGAGATTTAGAATCTGCTCATCAGTTTGAAATCTCCTTGTTATTGCACTTCATAACACCCCACAAGGTTCAATGGGAGATTGTGGGCTGATGTGGACATCAGGCAGACCAGGTCAGTACTGTACAGCAAACTCTGCTCGGAAATCCCAGACACTATGATCAATATAACAAACCAATAGATTTTAATGTGCAAGCACGTGTGGAAATTATGTGAATGTCTGGAACTGACTATTTAATATGTTTGTTTGTTTGATGAATGAAATTAATTAGTCGGTTTTTCCTTCTTTTTATGTATATATCTGGGTTCCATTTTTAGACTGCACAGGAATTTTGTTGTGTAAAACACACAATGACATAAATTAAATATAAAATATTTTTTTTATAGCCCTAGGCCCTGTGTCAGAGCAATAATATAGCAAAGTCATGGCAACTAATACCATAGGACAGATACCAAAGCACTAATACTGTAATACTACCACTAAACCATGTATTATAATAATTTAATAATATCATTTAAATGTATCACTGTATTATATAACTGATCATAGCTGTAATAGCTCTAATGTCATTGCTCTGTATCATAACACTATGCACCGGATCATAGCACCAATATCACAGCACTGAACTCTTAGCACTACCCATAGCACTAAGCTCTGTGTCACAGCACAAATAACATTAAACCCTGTATCATGGCACTAAAACCACAGCACTGAATTGGTGGAGAGACATAAATCACTTCTATGATTGTCTTTGAAAAGTAAAGAAGTTTGGTTACTGCACTTATCATAGAAGCATTGCAGTCAAATCTTCAATGTCGCATTGTTTTGCTAACACTGTAAAATTAATTGTATTACTCATAACTAGGCGATCCTTGCAGGCAAGTAAAGTGGAGGTAAGAACACGTTTGCCTTCTAGATAAAATATCTGAGAATAAATTATGTTTAGTGCTTTATTTGAGAGTGAAGGCTGTGAGGCTGAAGGCTATTTGTGTACTCTAACTCTAACCCCCTGTCTTTCTCAATGACAAAAAGAAGATATTAAAAGACTTGGAAGATTTAAACCAAAATTTGAAATAATTGAAGCCCCTTAGGATTCTGTTGCATGGACCAGTTGGGGCAGGGAAGTCATGCTTCAGAAACCCTGTTCAGAAAATTTTATTAGGCGGTAATGTAATGACTGCTCTAGAAAGCTCAGCAACTGGAGTGAGCTTCACCATTTCAGTAAGTATTCAGAAATCTAATTGTTTCTTACGTTTTTTTTTACAGCTACATGTTTTCTCCAGTGGTAAGTTGACTTCTCACTCCTCATTACAGAAATATACAGCTTGATGCAACATTTGTTTTCATGCACAAAATGCTGTACAGCAATAAAATAATCTCCTGATAGATCCATCATTCAAAACTAGTGTCCTGGAATACTAAATCAGCCTGAGTGCATTCACCTTGGAAATTCAAGCGCCCAGAGTTCTCTTTCAGAGCCACACTCCACCACTGCGACTCTTCCAGCACATGGCAGCAATCCTTGCAGCATGTTGCTATAGAAAAAAATTCCATTGTTTTACATGATCTATCAAAAGAAAAGCACTAATGCTGTTAATGCTCACTCTGAATTCTTTGTTTATACATGCATAAATAAGCCATACCTGTCAAGTTTTGGATTTAAAAATAAGGGTAGTTTCCACCATGCGCTTCAAGCCATCCCACCAGTCCAACCGAGGTTCAATATCCCTTACATTTTAAGACAGGTTTACAAGACATCTAAAATAACCACCTGTAAACCACTTACAAACTACAATTAGATGATCAGAATCTGATAGGCCTACCTTTGTTGACACTGAAATGTTGTGGACATTCCTACATATGTAATTGTTATAATACAGCCTAAATGGAAACACAAAAGGCAATTGAAGCACATTCATTTATTGAAGCACATTTATTTATTTTACATTGTAACCAATGTAACTCCAAAACCACCCCTTGTTAAAGACGGTCAATTAGGCTAGATCGTGCTGGACTTCAGCTCAGATGGGAAATAGCTGTGGCTGGTCTATTTTCACGTAATCAGCAGTTTATGTCCATAACATTCCAAATATTTCGGATTATAGCTTTTGTGAGTAAGAAGTTTTGGAATAGTGTTAGCAAGCAACTAAATCTGAGATCTAGAAATACCATCAATACTATTGATACATCAGTCTAACAAGGGTGATTTAACTGTACCACATCTAAAATGTAATGAAATTTCAGAAATATAATTTCACTAAATCAATTTTCAGACATATGGTAGTAAACCTTTATCCTTGCTTAACCTGAAAAATATATTTGTATATAAACATATAAAGTATATGGAACAAACCGTATGGGAAATATTATTTAGTTGAAAACAGAAGACACTTGTGTCATTCACAAATAACCTTTTAGGCAACAAAAACCTGAAAGATCATTAATATGTTTAAAAAATAACAATGGTCCAAGAATAGAGCATTGTGGTTCACCAGTATGACCTACCTTCAGTCCAGAACAGTCATCCTTTGCACGACTCATTGTAAAAACATTGCAAATTTCCCAGTTGTTTTGTACAGTTTTATTTAAATATTCGGGTTTTAGGACTTGAAAATCATTGCATTCTGTTTTTATTTACATTTTATGCAGTGTCCCAAACAGGATTGTACATGCAATCCCACTGTATTATAAGACGCAGTGTGTCTGCATTTGTTTCTAGATCAAAACACACAAGATAAAGAAGCATGGAGATGATTATAATTTCATTTTCTGTGACCTCATGGGACTTGAACCTGACAGGTTGATACAAAGTGAAGTGGGGTTCAAGGAAAAACAACCTGCAGGGATACAAACTGAAGACATCATCAAAGTTTTAGAGGGACACATCTTAGATGACTATGAAGTAAGTACACACTCTGTCCCAGATTATACAGTTGTGGTCTTGTTGTGGTCTTCATTTGCCAATTCATCCCCAGAACAAGACTTGCTGGTCTCAAATGACAAAACACTGATGAGAAATCTGGTAATATCTGGAATCATTTGTTTCTCTGTTTTAATTTAATCCTCGGGCACCTATAACTGAGGACAACCCAAAGTACAAGCAGTGCCCCGAACCATGCGATAAGATTCACTGTCTGGTTAGCATTGTTCCTGTTGATGCCATCTCAAGAATATATCCCAGTGTAATTGAGAAAATGAAGGCTGTTCGAAAGAAAGCTTCTCAACTGAGTGAGTTGGTAGTGAGTTTAAATTACTAATATAAGTTTTCCCCCAAAAAATCTTACTTGTATGTATTACTTCATCTATTTTCTGTATCTTGATTTTGTATACATTCCACAAGTCATTGTGTTGACAAAAGTGGATAACGCATGTGAAATAGTCAACAGAGACTTGAAGAACCTTTACTACAGCAGAAAGATCAAAGAGAAGGTAACAATAACCCAATTATACTATGATTCATCATTACATGATGTAAGCAGTATTCAGCTTTAATTAATTATTTAATTAATTAACTAATTCAGCTCACACCATTTTATTACATATACATTTTACTCATTGCACATAAATAAAGTGCACAAAGTGGCATATGCATATTTCCTTCCAAATCTGGTTTAAGTTGTAACACAAAACCTTTGGTGTACCCTCCTGCTTAAATATGAGTAAAGTATGAGTGCAAACAGATGCCAAACTGTACTGTCAAAACAGTCTTGCATCATTGAGATAGCTTCCTCAGTCCGTATTTGAACAGTTTTGACAACTGGCTTGGTCCTACAGATTAAGGGTCTGTACATTGGGGTTTCAGTGAACTGTGGTCTGACAGTTCAAGGTGTGCAGATGGCTTCATTTTGTATACCCGTGAGATGTGTGTATACACCTGATCCAGAATGTTGCTCTTTCTCTCGTGGAAAAATGACCATTGTTTTGACACTTCAGTGTGGTTATAGTCCCCTGCTACAACAGCTGCAGTGTCTGGTTGTGCCTACAGTCACTTGAACTACGGAGAAGAGATAATTGGCACTCCATGCCATGTGAACACATCTCCTGCCAGTATGGAACCACCACTAGCCTAAATAGTGCCTTGTTGAGAACTGGGGTCCATGTCTTCATGTGGTCATGGGGACTACCACACCCGAACCCTACCATCAGCCCAAAACATCTGGTACTGTGGCTCATTGGACCATGCCACATGTTGCTAGTGCACATGACTTTTGGTATGTCGGTGTATTTGTATTGTAACCCCTGGTTTCTATTGTCTGCACTTTATAAAAACGAGGAAGGTTTTGGAGTTTCTTGATAGTTTCATCATCATCAGACTATTCTAAATTATTTTGCTAACGTCTCAATAGATGAACAAAGCCTTTGATATTTTGAATAATCAGGTCGGCTACTCCTCTTGCATTATTTAACTTGCATTATTGCTTACATGTTTGTAGGGATTTGCCTTTCAGATACAATTATTATGAGATACAATTTTCAGAAATGATTAGGAGGCAATTATCATGATGAATTACCTGTTATGGTTTGTGCAAAATAAGGGTGAAAATTCCTAACAAACAAGTGAGAGGACTTCCTGCCCTTGTAAAACAAAAGTTTTGTGAAGTATTTTTTTTTATATATATTTAATATAAAAAGGTACATACTTTTTGCAATAAATTTTATGCATACTTAAATATATACTAAATGTATTACTTTAGAATGGCTTATGGCAAGTAAAGTATATTTATATTTTTTACATTTTATTATCACTACATATTTATCAGTTTAATAAATACAAATGTATTGCATTGTACTTTTATGTAATGCATACTTACATATGGATTCAATTGTAAAATATAACATTTGTTTTTAGTGCTGATTTTTCCCTCCTTATTTCATCCTGTAAAATTTATTTTCCAAACTGCAACCATTACAGTTTTGCAGTTTTAAGTTTTGCAAACACCTTATTTTTTAAACATCCTGTCTTACATAACAAGAGGATTTTTATGTGTCATTTAATATTCATTCTTATATTCATCTTTTACTCATGTTTTCCACTTTATTAATACATACCAAGGAGTGCATTGACTTTTTGCAGGATCTAGATTCTTGCTCTTGTTATTTCCCAGTGAGGCTCGAGGTGGCTCAGGATCAGGTTCACCTACTTTTTCTAACTTAATTTCAGGATACAAATTAGCAGAACGTACTCTACTGAAAGAACAGACACAACTGTTTGGGGGTGGAACTTGTAGCAGAACGCCACTGGTAGTTAAACAGTCACATTCACCTCATCGAGAGGAAAGATTTAAGGACATAATAGCTCTAACACAGCCTCTTTGCGTCTTTCCACATGGTTGTTTAACAAATAAGAAGCTCCTCAATGCATCAGTTAGGATTAAATAACTTCCATTGAATGCCATCTGAAACATAATCACCCGTGAAGTAATTGACCAATGGGAGGCTACCTATTTTCTTAGTTATATCCAGGTGGTGACCTTTTATTGGCCAGGGTGGGTATAATACATTTAAGCTTACATGACAATTTAATATATTTTTGTTAAAGTGTGCTTTAGTATGTAAAAAAATGCATTTCTTGCCAATACTTAAAATAATAAGCTTAGGTTCAAATGACATTCAAATATCCTTTTGTTAAAACATGTTTTAGTATGATTAGAAGTACATGTATTCTCTACCAGCATACCAAAGTACACATGAAAACTTATTACTTTCAAATACATTTTATAGAAATACAAAAAAAGTATACTATTCGTGTATTTTTATAAGACATATGAAATTAAATTCATCCAGTGTAATTTTAGTTCTCTCAAGTGTACTTCTTTTTCAAAAGTGGGGTTAGTTTTACAAGTTGTGTTTCCTTATAAGTGCCAAACCACTTTAATCCTTGATCCTCCATTTTACTGGAGTGTCACATTATTCCGGTTCTGCACAGAATAAAAACTCCATTACCCAGAATACCTCTGGCCCATGGCTTCATGGAGTCTGCACCATACCCGAACCCTACCATCAGCCTGAAACAACCGTTAGCGTGACTCAGCAGACCAGTCTTCTCGGATACTGGCATGCACTTATGTCAAAACTGTTTTTATGGAACATGATATGTGCTTGAACTGGTAACAAGGTGGGTAAACACCTGAACTCCTTATAATTTTGTCCATATAGCGTACCTATAAATAGTCATGCACCCATGTCAGCTCAGAGTTCACATGTGAAATCAGCATAGGTAGTTGGTACTGTGCCAGCGGGCCCACATAAAAGCGATGAAGCTTGCAAAACCTAAGCTTAGCTACTTTAGTAATGCTTTCTTTCACAGTCTAACAAAAAACTGAGTAAATATTGGTGTAAAATAATAGTATGTTACAAGACTGTTAAACTTTAACCCCCCCAAAAAGCTGAACATTTATATAGTCAGATCCACAAATGTTTTGACTTTTACTAAATATTGTTAATTTAGGTGTCCACTACAGCATATTTTAGGTAAAAGTAAATAATGGATATTAGCTCAAAGTGCAGAATTTCAGCTTTAAGTTGAAAGACTTTACATCCAAATTAGGTGAAAAGTGTAGCAATTACAATTTACATTTGTAACCATGTTCAACGTCCCATTTATGGGCCCAAGGGTAATTGGGCAAATTGATAATCAAATTGTATTGCCATGGGCTTTGGATTTCCTCTCTGCTAATGCTCTGCCTTTAATGCAGTTTTCATCATTTCCAGTTCGTTCCTCCAGTTACATCTTCATTTAGTGAAATGCAAGCTCAGTCACTCTTGCTCTTGTGGTGTGTGGCATCTATGCCACATATCCTTCTCTGCCCTCCACACTGGAGAGACTCAGTTAAGGAGTGATGCCCTGCTTTCTGTTCCTGCACAGCTGAGTGCGATCAGTGGGGAGACCGTGTACAGTTCTGAAGGGAAAGATATCATATCAACATGCAGATATCATGCTCTTCATGTTCTCTCAGGTTTATTGACAGTAGAGCAAAGGGACACTTCCTTCTCACAGAGCTCTCCTGTCATTGTTACCTTCTGGCTCTCACTTTTAGTTATGCTGTAATAGCCAGACCTGCTGAAGTCAGTGCTACACTCTGTTAACACCATGTAGTGTATTCAAATATTAAAATGTTCTGTCAGAGCTAACAGTCTGTATGTTTTCTTTGTCTGAGCTGAACTGCTGCCCATCCTGTGTGGTCTGATGCTGTTGCTACATCTGATTTGAGGAGAATGGGTTCCCCTTTTTGAGTCTTGGTTCCTCTTAAGGTTTCCTCTGAGGGAGTTTTTCTTTGCCTCTGTTGTCTTTGGCTTGCTCACTGGGGGCTGGGACAGCAGATTCTTTGTAGAGCTGCTTTGTGACAACATCAGTTGTAAAAACCGTGATATACATATAAATAAATGTTGACTTGACTTGACTTGACTTGACTCTAATCTTGAGCCCTTTTATGGCATTGTTGTTCTCAATTGGTAAGACATGAAAGCTTTAGCCAAGGTCTGCCTTACCCATCTCCCAAACAAGTACTGTTTTCTAGATCTGCATCTCCCAAGTACTAATCATACACATACCTGTTGTTATTCTAGTCTGTTTGTACAAAAAAACCTCTCTCACACTGCTCATTGCAAAGTATTGCCAATCTGTTGCATACTGAGTGTTTCTACCGGTTTGTCATCTTGTTTGCTGATCTGGTTTTTGACTTTATACTGATTCTCTGTTTACTGTTTTGTCTTTGCCCCATTGGTACTTTTGCTGGTCTGATTGTTTGCCTGGTTTTGCCACCTGCCTGACCTTAGCTCAGTGCTCGTTACAATCTGTTTGCCCACCAAGACAGGTCCTGCTCATGTTGTCACGGAGTGAGGGTCTGTGAGGATCTGAATGCTTCAAGACCAGAGCCCAGGATCATAAGAAAAATTATTTATTTCTTAAGAATTGTTATCCTTCAAATTGTATACATTACTGTAGTAAGTATATAAGTATATTTTTCATAACTTTTGCCTATTGAGTATTTCTGGTAGAACTGCTGATTTACAGACTTACACTTTATATCCGGGATGCTCTTATCTATTCTTATAGGGGAAAAAGCGATTCACATCATATTCTATGAAGTGTTCCCTAGGCTACTCAAACTTTGACCTTAGAATTATCAAACTTGGATATGCCCCACGTCTCCAAAGGCTGGCTGAGCATGCGAGTTTGTGAGTTTGGTGTCAGTATGACCTTGTACTGCCTCACACCCTTTTACATCTTCTCATTTTTGTTAGGCCTGTAGCTCCTCGACCTTTGACATCGCCAACCCCTGAATGTAGAATCTATTATTTGGGATGCTTTGGTTATGTTAGGAAAAAGACCCATGAAAATCTCAATTTCATATATATGTTAGGACCATAGAAATTATTGGTTTTAACTGTATCCAAAAATATCTTCAAATTCCAAAGTCCAAATCAAAATTTTCAGATGGTTAAGAAAAACCTTTGTTAAAATGAAATAGCCAAAAAAAAAAAATTCCCATGTCATTTTCAAAATTTCAAATAGTTAGGAACTTAGATTTTATTAGTTAAAATTAGGAAAAACATGTGAAAATCAAAATTTCAGATGGTTAGGAACAATGATTGTTGATATGAAGTGTACTAAAATATATCCACAAATTCCAAATCAAAATTTCAGATGGTTAAGAAAAAGTTTGTTAATATGAAATAGCCAAAAAAAAAAAACCAAATTCCCAAGTCCTAGTCAAAATTTCAGATGGTTAAGAAAAAGTATTGTTAATAATAAATTTCCAAAAAACAACCCAAAATTCGCAGATCCTAGTCAAAATTTCTGGATGGTTAGGAATAATGATTGTTGATATGAAGTGTACTAAAATATATCCCCAAATTCCAAATCAAAATTTCAGATGGTTAAGAAAAAGTTTGTTAATATGAAATAGCCAAAAAAATCCCAAAATTCCCAAGTCCCAGTCAAAATTTCAGATGGTTAGGAAATAAGATCTTGGATTATTAATATACAAAAAATCCCTGAAATATTTGGCCTTCTATACCAGTGACCTTCCATATCCAGGAGTTCAGCTACTCTGTGTTGGACAGAATTTGTTACACAACTTGTTGTGTTGTCTGTCTGCAGACTGACATGGTTGATTTTTAGGAAATATACTTGTAAAAAAACAGAAATAAGTTTTGAAACTAGACAAAGCCCTGCTGGACCTCAGTGACAATGACCTGCATGTATCAGGAGTGGGGCCTGTCTTTGCTGGACTGATTAGATCACACTGTCAATTGAATATTTACAGGTTAGCAACAACTTTAAGCTTCAATAAATATACTGTGTGACCTCTTCTTTTACTTTTCTGCAGACTGGCTTTAGGTAAAATTAGGAAAAAAGCTGGAAATCTAAATTTCAGATGGTTAGGAACAATGATTGTTGATTTGAAGTGTACTAAAAAATATCCTCAAATTCCAAATCAAAATTTCAGATGGTAAGAAAAGGTTTCGTCAATATGAAATAGCCCAAAAAAATCCCCAAATTCCCATGTTTGAGTCAAAATTTCAGATTGTTAGGAACCATGATCTATGACTATTAATATACCAAAAATCCCTGATATATTTGGACTTCTATAGCAGTGACTCTCCATATCCAGGAGTCCAGCTTGTCTGTGTTGGATGGAATTTGTTGCACAATTTATTGTCTTGTTTATCTGCAGACTGACATTGTCGATTCTCAGGAAATATACTTTTAAAAAAACAGAAATAAATTTTGAAACTAGACACAGCCCCCCTGAAAGAGCTGGACCTCAGTGACAATGACCTGCATGATTCAGGAGTAGAGGCTGTCTTTGCTGGACTGATTAGATCACACTGTCAACTGGATATTCTCAGGATAGCAGCAACTTTAAGCTTCATTGAGTATACTGTTTGACCTCTTCTTTTACTTTTCTGCAGACTGGCTTTAGGTAAAATCAGGAAAAACGTGAAAATCTAAATTTCGGATGGTTAGGAAAATTGCTATTTGATTCAAAGTGTACCAAATAAATACCCCCAATTCCAAATCAAAATTTCAGATGGTTAGGAAAAAGTTTTGTTAATATGAAACAGCCAAAAAAATACCCAAATTCCCAAGTCCTAGTCAAAATTTCAGATGGTTAGGAACTAAGATCTTTGATTATTAATATACTTCTATAGCAGTGACCTTCTGTATTCAGGAGTCCAGCTACTCTGTTTTAGATGGAATTTTTGGGACAGTTTGTTGTGTTGTCTGTCTGCAGTCTGTTGATTCTCAGGAAATATACTTGTGAAAAATTGGGATCAGTTTTGAAACTAGACACATCTCCCCTGAAAGAACGCGACCTAAATGACAATGACCTGTATGACTCATGAGTGTAGCCTGTCTTGGCTTGACTGATTAGATCACATTAAAGTAATTGAGTATACTGCATGATCTCTTGTATTTTTTTCTGCAGACTGGCTTTGTTTATGTTAAGTCCTGTGAAAATCTAAATTTTAAATGGCTAGAAACAAAAGATCTTTGATTAAGCACAAACCAAAAAAAAAATCACTGGATTATTTGGACCTCTGTGATGACATGTAGAGCTGACATTTTAATCTGAAAATCCTAAAGTCAGCAATACCTACTAACTCAACAGACAATTGTACATAATCTGTTGTGTTGTCTGTCTGCAGACTGGCATTGTGGAATCTTAAGAAAAAATGCTTGTAAAAAAACAAATTTCAGATGGTTAGGAACAGGGACCATTGATAAGAAACTACAAATGTATTTGACAATTCTGCACAATTTGTAGTTTTGTCAGTCTGCAGACCAATATTTTAAAATCTGCAGAAATACCTTTATAAATCATTGGGATTGGTTTTGAATTTACATACATCTTCCCTGAAAGAGTTGGAGCTCAGTAACAATGACCTGGATGACTCAGGAGCGAAGCCCACCTTTGCTGGACTGGTTAGATCACACTGTGCACTTCAAACTCAACTGACTTTTTCAGGCTGGCATTATGTACTTTTAGGGGGAAATGCATGTGAAAATCAAAGGTTAGGAACAAGGATAATTTATTTAAAGTATACCCAAAACAATTCCCAAATTACAAAGTCCAAATTTTTGACATTAAGATTTTTGTTTATGAACATACCAAAAGAAATCCCTGAAATATTTGGACTTCTATAGCAATGAATTTCAGGGTTCAGGAGTGCATCTACTCTGTGTTGGACTGCTTTAAACTGGAGATTCTCAGGTCAGCAAAGACTACTAATTCACTAAACAGTTCTGTTTAATTGTCGGTATGCGGACTGGCATTGTAGAATCTTAGATAAAAACTTTTTAAAAAAGGATAAAAAAAGAGTGGAGCATGTCTTTACTGGACTGATTAGATCAGATTGTAACCTAGAGATTCTAAGGTGAGAAAGAAATCTCTATTGACCATACTGCCATATCAGTAGCTTAGAATGTATCATTAAAAAAATTACCTGGATTCCTGAAAAAAGTCCAAAAGTTAGTCAAAAGTTAAGATGGTTCAGAAACGAAACATTTCATTAGGAATGTACAAAGAAAACTTCAAGGGTGCATAATGGGTTAAAATTAAGCAGCCTTAATATTCTCCCTCTACTAAGGAAATCTTACCTCAACCCAAAACCCAACCCTAATTGTAACTCTAAACACAAACCAAAACTTAACCCTTACTCTAACATCAAACCATAACCCAACCCTAAACCTAAGCCCAATCCTAAACCTAACTCTAAACTCAACCCAAAACCTAACCCTTATCCTAACCTTAATCCAAACCCTGGTTCTAATCCTAATTCAAACCATAATTATAACCCTAACCCTGGTTTTTAAACCTAACCGTAATCATAACCTCAACCCTGGTTCTAATCCTAATTCAAACCATAAGCATAACCCTAACCCTGGTTTTTAAGCATAACCCTAACCCTGGTTTTTAAACCTAACCATAATCATAACCTCAACCCATATCCTAACCCTAACTTTAACCCAAACCCTAATCCTGACGTTAACCTTAATCTCAGCCTAAAACCCTTTGTCTCTGCTTGCATACATAGAAGCCGATAGTGATTAACATAGCAGGGTTAAAATGAATCAGTCATTGGTTGCATGTTGTGGGAAGATACCAGGCATCCAGCCACTCCATGTGGAGCTGTAGTGCCTGCAATAGAGCTGTAGTGTTTTTGGACAATCACGCATTCAAATAAATTGCTACCTGACATTAGTTGGGAAATGAGATTGTATTCAAAATCAGGTGAAAACTTCTGGAATTACAATTTACAATTGTAACCATGCATAATGTCCCATATTTATGAGCTCAAAATTTGGCAAGTTAAGAATCTATGTTAATGGACAAACGGGTTGTGACAAGCAGTAAGCTCAAATCAAAGTGATGTTATTAAATAGATTTGTAGTCAGAAACAGCAAAGCGGACATAACCAAGGACATAGTCACATAAGGCCAAGGACAGAACATTTCACCTATTATTCGACCTTAAAGTTTGGGTTGCTTTTCCAGTATGCATTTGGCTAAATCTGAGCAGATAATACTGTATAATGGTATACACTTCAGAATTCAGTGTAATGCTTAAAATGATCACATAAATAATACATACAATGAAACCAGTTTCTTTTGGTGCCATATATGCACATATCATAACACCACCTCCAGTGTGCTTGAGAGAGGCAGTATGCTTTGGATAATGAGCAGTTTCTTCCATTTTCCACAGTCATCTCTTTACAATATTCTGGTTTATCTTTGTTGCATCAGTCTATTAGATATCATAGAACTGTGTGAGTGTTTAGGATGGTTTTGTTGACCAACTGTTTCCCTAATTTTTAAAGCTTATTAATGGTTTGCATCTAGTGTTAAACCCTGGGTATAAGGTCAGCTACTTTCAGGAGAGCGTTCTTGATCTAGCCAATGTTGTGAGCTGGCACGAGAGAAAAAATTGCTTGTCATCCACTGGAGCTGTTTAACCCTGCTATACTTTTACTTTCACTTTGGACACCATATAAGCCGCTCCCCACCGACTCACTGCAGCAGAGCTGCAGCATCCACACCCTCTTCACTTAGGCTTCTGGAAACGGCCAATACTCCTGTCTACCAAGGTAGGAAAACCTGAAAGGGTTTTTTTCATAGTTTGTAACTAACAAAAATTGAACATATACTTTAGGCCAAAAAAAATATGATACCTTGTCTTTTGACTGATAAAAGATAAGCTCCAAACACAAGTGCCTGACTAGAAAGTGTGTTTTTAATAAAAAGGTATTTTGCTGTTTGAAATCCCTGCAATGTTTAAAGGTATTTTTTCAGATGCTACTTGGAACAAATGTAAAATTATACTTCACTGAAAGCTTTGTTTTTTTTTTTTCCTCCTGAATTAATTAAACATACTGATGTAGGTTCCCAAACCTAAACCAATAGGTAGCTGAAACTGTTTAATGTTGTGATGAGATTTATTCGTGTTGAACTGCTTGTGTTTCTTTCTTCAATACTTTATTACACTGATATTTTAGCTTAACTGTAGTGTCCAAAAACCTGTAATACTTCATTTGAATCCTTTGTAGATAATTAACAATTTTTTATGGAGCATCAGGAACACTTCAACCACTTATAGAAGTAGCAGAAGGATGCACTGTTGATACATTATCCTGCAACTTAATCCTAATTCTTAAGAGCCTAATCCTAGACTCTGTTGTCCTATGTTGCACTTCATAATGTGCTACACGTTTTTACCTGCGTTATCTTATTATGACATGTAGCACTAAGGCTAAAAAATACCTAAAACTCTAACTGACCCTGCTCTTCATTATCCTTCAGACAGTATTAATCCAGTGTATTCTGCTTTACAGAGACAAACATGGGAAAAGGATCTTCAAAACAACAAGGTAAATCTCACCTGTTCATACAATGAGACAGAAAAAAAGCATGGAGAAGTGATATAATTTTTTAATTCATTATTTATTTACATGTACAATATACAACCAATAACCAGATGTGGGAGTGAGTGCAAGTAAGTCCCAAGTCTTACCCTTAAAGTCTCAAGTCTCGAGTTAATGAGGAAATATTGTACAAACCGGATTCCAAAAAAGTTGGGACACTAAACAAATTGTGAATAAAAACTGAATGCAATGATGTGGAGGTGCCAACATCTAATATTTTATTCAGAATAGAACACAAATCACAGATCAAAAGTATAACCTATAGAGAACATTAGGCGCATCATAAAGAGGAAGGTGCGACAAAGAAGGCCCAAGACGATTGAACAGTTAGAGGCCTGTATTAGACATGAATGGAAGAGAGCATTCCTATTTCTAAACTTGAGAAACTGGTCTTCTCTGTCCCCAGACGTCTGTTGAGTGTTGTAAGAAGGGGGGATGCCACACAGTGGTAAAAATGGCCTTGTCCCAATTTTTTGGGGATTTGTTGATGCCATGAAATTTTGAAACAACATATTTTTCCCTTAAAATGATACATTCTCTCAGGTGAAAGATCTGGACTGCAGGCTGGCCATTTCAGTACCCGGATTCTTCTCCTACGTAGCCATGTTGTTGTGATTGCTGCAGAATGTGGTCTGGCATTATCTTGTTGAAAAATGCAGGGTCTTCCCTGAAAGAGATGACGTCTAGATGGGAGCATATGTTGTTCTAGAACCTGAACATAGTTCTCTGCATTAATGGTGCCTTTCCAGACATGCAAGCTGCCCATGCCACAAGCACTCATGCAACCCCATACCATCAGTGATGCAGGCTTCTGAACGGAGCGTTGACAACAACTTGGGTTATCCTTGTCCTCTCTGGTCCGGATGACATGGCGTCCCAGTGTTCCATAAAGAACTTCAAATCGTGACTCATCTGACCACAGAACAGTCTTCCATTTTGCCACACTCCATTTTAAAAGACCCCTGGCCCAGTGCAAACGTCTGAGCTTGTGGAGCTTGCTTAGAAATGGCTTCCTTTTTTCACTGTAGAGTTTCAGCTGGCAACGGCGGATGGCACGGTGGATTGTGTTCACTGACAACGCTTTCTGGAAGTATTCCTGAGCCCATTCTGTTATTTCCCTGACAGTGGCATTCCTGTTTGAGGTGCAGTGACGTTTAAGGGCCCAGAGATCACGAGCATCCAGTAGAGTTTTACGGCCTTGACCCTTACGCACATCGATTGTTCCAGATTCTCTGAATCTTTTGATGATGTTATGCACGGTTGATGATGATAACTTAAAAGTCTTTGCTATTTTACGCTGGGTAACATTCTGGTATTGCTGCAACAGTGATGGAATTGGTGATCCTCTTACCATCTTGGCTTCAGAGAGACACTGACACTCTGAGAAGCTCTTTTTATACCCAATCATGTTGTCAATTGACCTAATTAGTGTTAATTGGTCTTCCAGCTGTTCGTTATATGCTCAATTTCCTTTTTCCATCCACTTATTGCTACTTGTCCCAACTTTTTTGGGATTTGTTGACGCCATGAAATTTTGAAACAACATATTTTTCCCTTAAAATGATAAATTCTCTCAGTTTAAACTTTTGATCTGTGATTTGTGTTCTATTCTGAATAAAATATTAGATGTTGGCACCTCCACATCATTGCATTCAGTTTTTATTCACAATTTGTTTAGTGTCCCAATTTTTTTGGAATCCGGTTTGTAGCAAGCCAAGTCAAGTCCTTCTATATGTTAAGCAAGTCTCAATTCAAGTCATATGAAATTATGATGCTTTAAATCCAGTTTCAACCTTTAAATCTTTTTAAAAAATGGCAAAACATAAAACTGTATAATTTCTTCTGGACCTTTTTAACTCATCTGTTGAAGGTGTTTCTCGTATGACACCTGTTTCATTGTTTTCCTGTTACAATGCACAAAAAGCCAGAGCAAAATAGTAATGTAAAAATATTATATACCAAATGAACACCTTTGTTTTCTAAACATATGTAAACATCTGGATATCTGATCCTTATATAACCAATTCTGAAAGACTGAGGCAAAATAACAAACACATAAAAATATCTTTAAGAATAATTTGTATACTGTATTTAACAGAAATGCAGTTTTCCCGTCAGGAAAAGGTTAGGACATTCCAACATTAATTACTGTATAAAATGCCTAAAATTAGAATCATTTGCTAATGATTGGAACATCATTATAGAAGATTCTGGAGGAGCCAGTCTTATTTAAATTTCAGATATTTGCTTTGATTTGCTCCTGATAGTTGAAGTGAGTGGTATTACCACAGTCAGATCCAAGAAGCTCTCTGGCCTTCAAACAAGAAGGTGGTAGGTGCATATGAATCCAGGAAAGGATTTTGAAAATTCTAAACCAGTCATACTGTACCCAAAATAATTGTACTGTACTGTTCACTATACCCAAAATAACAACTGACTACATGGCAAGGTCAGATGCAAGCAGAGTAGAAAGAAACCCATTACCTAATCCTAACTTTAACACTGGTCCTAACCCTAATTCTAAGACTATCCAAATCCAAAGCTAACCCTCACCCTGGCCCTAATTCTATAGTCTTGAACTAAAACTTATCCTTATCCTTTCCCTAAATGTGACAGTAACCTCAAACCTAAAGATAATCATGACCCTTATTTTGGCCCTAAAACTAACCCCTAAACCATAACCCTTACCTAAACCAATACTTCATCCAGTTAAACTCCATTTACAGAATGGAGTCTGTAGAATTAAAAGTCTCTTTGTACTCTACTGAACATATTGATTGTAGCTACATCATCGATATGTAAAAACCCCACCCCAAAAACTCCCTGTTAGTTCGTGTGCATATACTATATATATATATATATATATATATATATAGTCCTACATTGCACTTCACAATGCGCTACAAGTTCTCACCAGGTTTCTCTCATGACATGAAACATTAAAGCTAAAAAATGAATAGAATGCTAAATGTCCTTGCTCTTCCCTATCCTTCATACAGTATTGATCCAGTATCTTCTGTTTTACAGAGACAAAGACTTCGTCTCCACCTAAAGGTAAATATTACCTGTTCATAACGATAAATAGAAAAAAGGACAAGGAAATGATATAAAGTAGTTATTTACATGTACAATATACAACCAATACATTGAATATATTAGTCAGATGCGACCAATATGATAATTATTAACAAATACCGTTTCATTTCTTCTGGGCCTTTTAACTCATCTGTTGAAGGTGTTTCTTGTATGATACCCATTTCATTGACTTCCTGTTACAATCCCCAAAAAGCCAGAGCACAAATAACTATATAGCAAATAAACACCTTTGTTTTTTAAATATGTGTAAATATCAGGACATCTGATCTTCCTATAAACAATACTGAGAGACTGGGCAATATAAATAACACATTAAACTTAAATAAATAAGTAAGAATAATTTGTAAAATTAATTTAACGGGAATGCAGTTTTCCTGTCAGGGAAAGCTTAGGACATTCTTACTGTTTAAAATGCCTAAAATTAGAATCAATTGCACCCATAATAATAATAACCACATTAAAATACTATCAAATGTTACTGTTTTCAATAACACAATTATGCATTCCATTTTATACATAATACAGTATATTGAATGGCCCAGACAATCACCTGACCTGAATTCAATTGAAAATCTATGGAAGGAACTAAAGCTCATAAGCAGAGTTCATAAAAGGAGCCCACGGAACCTTCAGGAGTGTTTGTGGGGAAGAATGGGCCAAAATCACCCCTCAGCAATCTATAGAACCAGTTTCTCCATACAGAAGGCGCCTTGAAGTAGTCATCACCAACAAAAGCTTTTTTTCGAAGTATTAAATAAATTTCAGTAAGTGTGTTCAATACTTGAGTCATTCCTCATTATTAGATATAACTTGAGTTATGGACATCTATGGTTTGATTTATTTGCATTTGTGGATGGGATGGGTTGATACTGACATTTGGTAAAAATTTCATGTCAATTTCACCTTTAGAAATATATTTATTTAAATACTTATTTCACCTGCTGTGTGTGTGTGTATCATAAAGTAGCTTTGTTAACCCAACATTCCCAGAAGCTATTTAACATTAACTAGCATAGTTAACTAGCTAACGTCTTGCCTGACAGCCTGACGAGCACCCGACGTGTCCAATTTACCGGAGCTTCATAATAGAGCCATTTCTCTGGGTAGCGATGTTCTGGTGTCAGCTTGCCGTCCACAAAGTGGTAGGAGCAGATGTATGGACGTACAGACATTTGGGTGGATTCAATTTAGCACTTTAAACCACAGAAGCATGTCCTCTTTGGAAGGCATTGGATGTAAGTTATATGGTGCCCCACAACACTCTGATCACAACACTCTGTTTTTTTGCTGTGTTCGTAGCACTGCTGTTCAAGCACAAAACTCCTCTTCTGCCACATATTGTGACACCCTCTAACTGAGCTTTTCATATAACTCATGTTGTTTGCTATCGCTGTGGTTGTAATCTATAACAGTAGCTCAGCAACTACACTGGAAGTTCTAACAAAGATGACCACTCCCTTGTTGTCATTAAAAATAGCATGAATAGTTAACTGGTTTAACACTACTTAGAAACGGCAGTTTTAGGGATTATAGGAGGTTATGTGTGCGCAGTAGGAGGTGGTAAACATGAGTATCCACTCAACCCGTCTCTCCCGATTCAGCCCCGGTGTGTTAACTGTAATGTAGGGGTTATTCCAGTGACCCCCGCCTCCACTGATCAAGTCCCAGTGTGTTACCTGTAATGTTGGGGTTAAATCAGCAACCAACTGTAATGTAGGGGTTAAAACAGTGACCCCCTGTCTCTACTGATTTAGCCCCGGTTTGTTAAATGTAATGGAGAGGTTAAACCAGTGACCCTGTCTCTACTGACACAGTTTGATGAAGTTGGTCATGGTGATCATGTCACTGATGTTTGCTCTGCACAGTTCGCATTTCTCTCTTTACTACTTTCATCCACAACATAATCCTCTAATACAGACCTCACTCTTTTTATCGTGGCTTCTTATGTTGTTCTCTGCTGGTCTCCCGCATTCTGATAGGTTGCCAGGTTGGCTCCCATTGCAACAGAAATCACCCAATCATCTTTCAACAGTAATCCCTAAACAATCCCTAATTACTTAAACCTAAGGCAAATATTTAATACAAATCAAGCCATTTTAAGTTATCTACCTCAAGTCTAAGTCAAGTCTCAAGTCATGAATACCAAGTCAAAGTCAAGTCGAGTCTTGTATCAGTGTTAGTCAAGCAAGTCTCAAGTCCTCAAATTTATGACTCAAGTCTGACTCGAATCAAGTCATGTGACTTGAGTCCCAAAACTCTGGCATTGCCTCTGATATATACGTAGTGAGTCAGGTCCCAGTAAAGCAGAGCACCACGGAGTAAGAGAAGTGCTTGTTAGTCCTGTGCAGTGAAAGTTTGTCCATTCTGTTTCCCCAAGAGGGAAGGCTGGCTATGTGAAGGCTGAGTAGTGGTGTTCAGAGTTTGAACAGTGCTCCACTGACTTCCTGATCTTCAGTAGGTCATTTGTGCCACATGTGAAAGTGAAACAAGCATACAAAACACGATGGAGCTTCTGACCAGTGTTTCCGTCTGCGACTTCTTCTTTTTTTATCTTTGCCTTTTTTAAGGCCTATTAAAGCTTATTTTTTAAGGCTTACTGTCAGTTTGTATATTGTGTTAAACCCTCTGTATTTACTCTAAGAAGTCTTTCCTTTTTCACAATGTTGGCTACCTCCTAGAGGATGTTTGTGATTTGATCCATTGTTGTAAACTGGCACCAGGTCAAGAAAATCTTTGTCATCCACTGCAGCTGTTTTACCTTGCTATAATTTTACTTTCACTTTGAACAGCATATAAGTTGCTCCCTACAGACTCACTGCAGCAGAGCTGCAGCATCCACCCCCTCTTTACTTAGGCTTTTGGAAGCTGCTACTAATCCTGTCTACTAAGATATGGAAAAGTGAATCGATATTTCAGTAGTTTGTAACTTACAAAAATAAAAATCTAGATAGGTGCTACTTTGGACCAAGTTAAATATCAACTGTGGGAGACACATGAAGATTAATTAAATTAATTAATTACTAATTTGATGTTTGAGTAGATTAATTGATCATTAAGTGGAGAAGGAAGGACCTAATTACATATCATCAGATGCAGCCAAAGTTTCATAAGAGGCAACCACAGAAGCACTTAAGCTAGTACAGTTGATCTTTTCATTAACATTGGAATCAAAAGGCATGAAGACTGAGGCCCAAAGCCTTTGTGGTGCTCTGCCACACAAGTTATTAGCACAGAAAGACACTCTTAACTTTAGTTTATAACTCAACACAACATGCACACAAGATTTGTGTAGTAATGTGGCTGGAATTTCCGGCTGGAATAATTATTTTTTTCAAGCTTAATATGGTAATACTGAATTTTGCAGTATCAAATTTCAACAGACTGGAATTTTGAGGCCACTGTTTACATAAGCTTATGGGATAGGAATAATAATTCCTATCACTGGGTCCAGCATCAGACTAGGTAAATATACATACGTATATTTGATTGGCAGCACCTGTGAGCATGGGCCCTGCTACAGTGAACAGTAGGTGTCTGCTCCAAGATTCGGCATGCCACGTTTGACTAATCTGGATAGGACCCATGCGATAAGACAACTTCAAGCTGGTGTTCTGCAAAAACAAGTTGCGGCATTATTTGGAGTGAGCCTTAGTACCATTTCCAAATTGAAGGCCAAGTTCCATATAATGGGGGATGTCAGAGACAGGCTGCAAAGTGTTCATCCCAAGAAGAAAACACCACAAGAAGATCGTTTTCTCACCCTGTCAGCAATTAGGCTGTGACGTAGGCTGTCTTCTACAGATTTGCAGTGAATGTTTGAAGGACGATATGGACGATGACTCTCTGCCCAGACAATCCAGAACAGACTGCACGCAGCCAGTCTCCGTTCTTATCGGGCTGCCAAGAGGCCGGCCATGACTGGCCTTCAACGTCAAGCCCGCTTGCACTGGTGTCGGCAACACATGCACTGGAACCTGAACATGTGGAGGAACATTATGTTCAGCAAGAGTCCAGATGTTGCACAGACAGAGTAACATCTTTTGTTGAAGGCAGTGTAATGGTGTGTTGTGGCATCTCCCTCACTGGAAAAATGAAGCTTGTCATCATTGCAGGCAACCTCAATGCAAAGAGACATTGAGATAAAATTCTGCAACCAGTGGCAATCCCATATCTCCACAGTCTGAAAACAAACTCTATCCTCTAAGATGACAATACTCTCAATACTCCACAAAGCAGGGTTATCAGAGACTACCTCCAGAATTTGGGAGTGGAGAGGATGGAATGGCCTGCCAGCAGTCCTGACCTCAACCTCATTGAACACTGTGGGATCAGCTTGGGCATGCTGTTCGTGCCAGAGTGACCACCATAACTACATTGGCCTCATTGTTAACTTGGGACAAATGCTGGTTTAAGAAAGGGATGCCATCCCACAGCAGTGTGTGACCAGGCTGGCAATCAGCATAAGGAGGAGGTGCCAGGCTGTTGTGGCTGTGTATGGTTTATGGTTATTCTGTGTATGGTTCTTCTACATGCTACTGGGCCTCCTGTTTCATAAATGAATAAAGTGCCAATATGTCTTGTTTCTTATACAGGTGTTGGCCATAAAATTAGAATATCATAAAAAAAAAACGTTGATTTATTTCAGTAATTCAATTCAAAAGTGAAACTTGTGTATTATATTCAGTCATTACACACCGACTGATATATTTCAAGTGTTTATTTCTTTTAATTTTTATGATTATAACTGACAACTAATGAAAACCCCAAATTCAGTATCTCAGAAAATTTGAATATCACTTAAGATTAATACAAAAAAGGATTTTTAGAAATGCACTGTGTGCAGGTGCCACGTCCTGTTGAAAAATGAAATCTGCGTCTCCATGAAATTGGTCAGCAGCAGGTTAGCAAGAAGTGCTCTAAAACTTGTTGATTTCATAAAATTCAAATTTTATTACCAGCACCTGTATATATATATATATTAGTGCTGCCCCCAAGAAGTCGACGAGTCGAATCTTCAGTCAGAGACCCTTCAAGTCAACTGGGAACCTTCAAGTCGATTGACAACAGTGACGAGTTATTTTATCGTAAAAAACACTAAAGCATACAGAAACGCAGAAGAACTTTAAGAATTTAAGAATAAGACATTTTTAAAAATTATTAAAAGGGGAACAATAAATATATATTTAAGTTTTAGCTGGGCTATGACGCAGGCTTACTAAAAACTTAAATCCACGTGACAACGTGCGCTAGCGGTTCACCGCTGAAGGATGCTAAAGCTGTGAAGCTGAGAAACACGGCTGGAACGATGTCTCAGAAAAAGTCTGGAGGAGCTTTTGAAGAAGACAGTCAGAACAAATTAAACCTAATTCTGCTCGTCAATTAGTCAGACATCGAACACTGCTTTAAACGAGTGACCTGACTTTTTTTGTTTTAGACATAATGGCTGTTTGCGGTGAAAGTAAAACAGACAGAAGGTGTTTGTTTTGTCGTAATTCCATTATTTGAGAACCTAAATTATAGATATTTTTATTTATTCATCTACAGCTAAGATTATTTTTATTTAAAGATAAGTACAGTCACTTAACATGCCTGCCGATAAACGAGAAATAATTATTACAGTGCGGGTAATTTATAATTAAACGGTTTCAGGTTTACCATTCTTCTTTTCATCTAAAAATTATTTAATTTGTTTTTATTTAGTAGTTCATTATTTATGAGAGATGGAAGACGAAGGGTCATCCTACTGAAGAAGCTGTTAAAAGTGAAATTAAAAAGACTATAAGCCATAAGTGCTAATGTTTAGCATAAATACACACTGCATGCTCCAGTTCAGATCGTTCATCATATGCCATGTCTCTTTTAGCTCAAAATATGTTCCTGTGACTCTGCTGACTTTCTAAATGAGGAGGACATCAGATTTGAAACGTATGCAAAATTGATTTACTGATTACTAGATAATGTACATGGAGAAAAAACGTGAACATAAGTCGGGTACATCCCTAGATATATATATATATATATATATATATGTATGTATATATATATATATATATATATATATATCGTGAGGAAAATAAGTATTTGAACACCCTGCGACTTTGCATGTTCTCCCATATAGAAATCATAGAGGGGTCTGAAATTTTCATCTTCAATCACTATGTATGATTTTTTAATAATTTATTTGTGTGTTACTGCTGCAAATAAGTATTTCAACACCTGCCAATCAGCAAAAATTCTGGCCCTCAAAGACCTGTTAGTCCGCCTCTAAAAACTCCACCTCCACTCCACTAATTATTCTAAATTAGAAGCACCTGTTTAAGGTCGTTAGCTGTATAAAGACACCTGTCCACCCCACACAATCAGTAAGACACCAACTACTAGCATGGCTAAGACCAAAGAGCTGTCCAAAGACACCAGAGACAAAATTGTTGAGCTCCACAAGGCTGGAAAGGGCTACGGGGCAATTGCCAAGCAGCTTGGTGAAAAAAGATCAACTGTTGGAGCAATTATTAGAAAATGGAAGAAGCTAAACATTACTGTCATTCTCCCTCGGACTGGGGCTCCACGCAAGATCTCACCTCGTGGCGTATCATTGAGCCTAAAAAGGTGAGGAATCAGCCCAGAACTACACGGGAGGAGCTGGTCAATGACCTGAAGAGAGCTGGCACCACTGTTTCCAAGGTTACTGTGGGTAATACACTAAGACGTCATAGTTTAAAGTCCTGCATGGCACGGAAGGCTCCCCTGCTCAAATCAGCACACGTCCAGGCCCGTCTTAAGTTTGCCCATGACCATTTGGATGATCCAGAGGAGTCATGGGAGGAAGTTCTGTGGTCAGATGGTCTTAATTCCACTCGTCGTGTTTGGAGGACGAAGAATGATGAGTACCATCCCAAATACACCATCCGTACTGTGAAGCATGGGGGTGGAAGCATCATGCTTTGGGGGTGTTATTCTGCACATGGGACAGGACGACTGCACTGTATTAAGGAGAGGATGACCGGGGTCATGTATTACAAGATTTTGGGGAACAACCTCAATCCTTCAGTTAGAGCACTGAAGATGGGTCGTGGCTGGGTCTTCCAACATGACAATGACCCACAGCACACAGCCAGGATAACCAAGGAGTGGCTCCATGAGAAGCATATCATGGTTCTGGAGTGGCCTAGCCAGTCTCCAGACCTAAACCCTATAGAAAATCTTTGGAGGGAGCTCAAACTCCGTGTTTCTCAGCGACAGCCCAGAAACCTGGCTGATCTGGAGGAGATCTGTGTGAAGGAATGGGCCAAAATCCCTGCTGCAGTGTGTGCAAACTTGGAGAAAAACTATGGGAAACGTTTGACCTCTGTAATTGCAAACAAAGGCTACTGTACCAAATATTAACATTGATTTTCACAGGTGTTCAAATATTTATTTGCAGCAGTAACACACAAATAAATTATTAAAAAATCATACATAGTGATTTCCAGGGTTTTTTTTTTTTTAGATTATGTCTCTCATGCACCTGGACATGCACCTAAGATGAAAGTTTCAGACCCCTCTATGATTTCTAAGTGGAAGAACTTGCAAAGTCGCAGGGTGTTCAAATATTTATTTTCCTCACTGTATATATATACACTGCTCAAAAAAATTAGGGAAACACTTAAACAACACAATATAACTCTGAGTAAATCAAACTTCTGTGAGATCAAACTGTCTACTTAGGAAGCAGCAATGATTGACAATCAATTTCACATGCTGTTGTGCAAATGGAATAAACAACAGGTGGAAATTATTGGTGGTTAGCAAGACACACTCAATTAAGGAGTGGTTCTGCAGGTGGGGACCACAGACCATGTCTCAGTACCTATGCATCAGCAAGATGCTTTGGTCACTTTTAAATGCTGGTGGTGCTTTTCTTACTCGTGGTAGCATGAGACGGACTCTACAACCCACACAAGTGGCTCAGGTAGTGCAGCTCATCCAGGATGGCACATCAATGCAAGCTGTGGCAAGAAGGTTTGCTGTGTCTGTCAGCGTAGTGGCCAGAGCCTGGAGGCGCTACCAGGAGACAGACCAGTACACCAGGAGATGTGGAGGAGGCCGTAGGAGGAACCAACTCCATGAGGATGGTATGAGGGCCCGACGTCCACAGATCGGGGTTGTGCTCACAGTCCAACACCGTGCAGGACGCTTGTCATTTGCCAGAGAACTCCAGGATTGGCAAATTCACCACTGGTGCCCTGTGCTCTTCACAGATGAAAGCAGGTTCACACAGAGCACATGTGACAGACGTCACAGAGTCTGGAGACGCCGTGGAGAGCGATCTGCTGCCTGCAACATCCTTCAGCATGAACGGTTTGGCAGTGGGTCAGTAATGCTGTGGGGTGGCATTTGTTTGGAGGGCCGCACAGCCCTCCATGTGCTCGCCAGAGGTATCCTGACTGCCATTGGGTACCGAGATGAGATCCTCAGACCCCTTGTGAGACCAAATGCTGGTGCGGTTGGCCCTGGGTTCCTCCTAACGCAGGACAATGCTAGACCTCACGTGGCTGGAGTGTGTCAGCAGTTCCTTCAAGATGAAGGCATTGAAGCTATGGACTGGCCCGCCCGTTCCCCAGACCTGAATCCAATTGAGCACATCTGGGACATCATGTCTCGCTGCATCCACCAACGTCACATTGCACCACAGACTGTCCAGGAGTTGGCGGATGCTTTAGTCCAGGTCTGAAAGGAAATCCCTCAGGAGACCACCACCTCATCAGGAGCATGTGTAGAGGGTTAGAAAATTGCCTCTATCTACAGTTTACTTTAATACTGTGCCATTCTTACACTACAGTGACGCTGACATACAAGTGGATGAGACTCGGGGAGTGTTTTAAACTGTCCACTCACTGTCAACACACCTACATTGCTGGTCCAACTTTGTAGATGTACCAAAAGATGAGAGCTCCTCTGTTGCCACACAGTGTTTGTCCCTCTAAGCCCTCATCAGTGGTCACAGGACGCAGTGAGCTGGGTAGTTTTTGTTGGTGGACTGTTCTCAGTCCAGCAGTGACACTGAGGTGTTTAAAAACTCTCGCAGCACTGCTGTGTCCACTCACACCAGCACAACATACATTACCACGTCACTACCTCTGTAGCCTCACATGTCTTCCGTTAAAATCCACAGATTTAAAATGTAGATTTTTTCATAACTATATGGTAAAAATGCAAATCACTCAGAGTGATGTGATGCGAAATGATCAGTATTGTGCACAACAGTGGTGATGTAACATAGATGTCTGTTTAATGCCTTTAAAGATCATTGGAGATGCACAGGAGAGGTTAAAGATTTTTCTAAATCAATAGAGTTGCATTTTTTTTAATTATAGCCTGCATTTATCCAAAATGATATTAGGACTAAAGGATGAATCATTTTACCACTGACACTGCAGTTTAAGGGGGTGCAATATTTAAACAGCCAATGCAGCAATGCAACTATGTTGCCTTAACACACTTTAGTCTGAATTCAAGCTAACAACACTGAGCTTGTGAACTACCAGTAGATGGGTTAGACTAACCAGAAACAGTCCATGTGCTGTGTACATGAATACAACCATAATAATTAACTTACACGGTAAGTGGCTGTGATTAAGCCTCAAGCCAGAAAACAGTTCAACATTAGCCTAGAACTTAATTTAAAAATATTTGCAATATAAATTCCAACGGCAGTTGTGTAAAAAATTGCAAATTCGATATTTTCCTCAAATTACAGTACTGTATCCAATATAAAAGTTCTCCATCATCACCACTAGATATACAAATGCAGAAGACCTGTTCACTGCTGGTATAGGATAGTAAATTAAATGGCTATAGTAGCATTGTTCTCTCGGTTCCTATCAGAACCATTGTAAAATCTTCAAACCATTCTGATTGGCTTTGTGTTCTTTTCATTGATTGGATGAAGCAGAAATTATTGTTTTGCTTTGTAATCTAGACTTTGTGACTGTCCATTTTTGTTACATTCGTCATGAGAAATTCATTAAGATGCCTGTTCAGCTGGGAGGCCGAATCTGAGCATAATCTGAGTGTGTTGTTTAATTCAATGTCATTCTGAAGGGTTTTGATAATTAAAGTATGGCTAAACAACAACAACTACAAAAAGAAACACGTCAGTAACACTCCTTAAAGGTGACATGCAAAGGTACTTTATAACACATAGAATAGAATATAGAATGCACAGAATAAGGTATTTATTAAGCAATACCTAAATATTTATTAACAGCTTATGTGCAAGAGGACATACAATGTCCTATGAAGTACTGTAAGTGACACTGTACTGATGAAAGGAGGGTTTAAGCTAGTGACAACTAGTGACAGACATCAGTTCATTTATAACACAGTTATGAAGCACCTAAGTAATGGAACGTATAAGGCAGAAGCACTCTATATCACTACTGCGATAGATACTGGTGAATTTTTTTATCCATCTGCATTAATGTGTATTGCTGTAAAAAGCTTCATACATAAATGTGGATATATTGAAAAGTATCAGTGGTAAAATATTACATGGGCAACAGTACACAACAGGCCCAATGTTTACAAGGTTGCATTGACGTATAATATGTTTCTATAGAAGCACAGAAACTTATGGTAATGATAAAATGATAAAGGGTGTTCTGAAC
The DNA here is from genome assembly GCA_024036415.1 of Prochilodus magdalenae. Lineage (NCBI taxonomy): Eukaryota > Metazoa > Chordata > Actinopteri > Characiformes > Prochilodontidae > Prochilodus > Prochilodus magdalenae. Next base: position 305,334 of record JAMWET010004060.1, on the reverse strand, counting down.
ATATTACAGAAACCATCTCAACTCTGAAAACCTATCATATCTGTTCATTCGCCATTAAATCTTCAGTTAAGACTTGATTTAGAATTAATTCATGATCTTGTCCTAACTGCATAAGAAACTTGGCGGTTTTCCTATCTTCTTTTTTTTTTACTGTTAAAATTATTATAAATTGTAAGCAACTCTGACATGCAGCATAAATAGAGCACAGATGTCACATTTGTTTCTAGTGCAAAAAGATTAATAACTGATCATCACACTGATTTATCAGTCTACTCAGACTTTAGTAGAGCTCAGTAACACTAGGATTAATAACTGATCATCACACTGATTTATCAGTCTACTCAGACTTTAGTAGAGCTCAGTAACGCTGAGGTTAATATCTGATCATCACACTGATTTATCAGTCTACTCAGACTTTAGTAGAGCTCAGTAACACTAGGATTAATAACTGATCATCACACTGATTTATCAGTCTACTCAGACTTTAGTAGAGCTCAGTAACGCTGAGGTTAATATCTGATCATCACACTGATTTATCAGTCTACTCAGACTTTAGTAGAGCTCAGTAACACTGATATTAATAACTGATCATCACACTGATTTATCAGTCTACTCAGACTTTAGTAGAGCTCAGTAACACTGAGATTAATAACTGATCATCACACTGATATATCAGTCTACTCAGACTTTAGTAGAGCTCAATAACACTGAGATTAATAACTGATCATCACACTGATTTATCAGTCTACTCAGACTTTAGCAGAGCTCAGTAACACTGTGATTAATAACTGATCATCACACCGATTTATCAGTCTACTCAGACTTTAGCAGAGCTCAGTAACACTGAGAATAATGTTAATTCATTTTAATTAATGTCAACGTTAACTTGGACTAAATAAATATACTCCCAGTATCCTTAATATGCATTTCAAATATTTGTATTGTGTTAATGTTGATGAAAACAACATTACAATATTACAGTTATGATGATGAATAGAGATGAGACAGACCTGGAAGTGTGACTGTCTGTTAGGAGGTGTAACATTAACATGGCTGTAGGGTGGTTAAAGTTTGGGGCATTGGGATGCCCATTAGACAGTAGGGGGCTCAATAACAAAATCACTTACTTTTCCAACTTCCAGTTCCACACACACACTGCAGCTTCAACAACGTTTGATTACAACAAAGCATAACAGACATACATGTTGACATGTTGATGGAAATCACCCTCAATAGTATAGATAGTAGAGCATTTTAGGCTTCACTAACTTGAGGTAAGGTGCAGTAAGATAATATAGAATTCCTAAATCATTGATTGCAATAGCATTAAGAATATGTGAAAACTGACTTTATGTACAGCCCCTGCTTTATAAGTACTGTTATTTGGTAAGGATGCTTCATAACAGTGTTATAAGCAGGAAAGTCTTTTTACTTAGTTCATATCAATGCCAAGTCATTCACTTCATAAACGTCTTATGTCATCTTGAAAATAATGCCATATGCTGAAACTGTCTAAATACGTTTTTGTTAAAAAGTCTCAAATAAAGTGTTATTGGATGTTATGGCTCTTATGGATTGACCGACCATTACAACCATTACAGTGAGCTTTAGACTATTTGTATACACTTGAGAATCTATGTAGCTATTTTTCCTTGAAAGCTTTCGTGAATCCAGGCCTGACTCTTTTGTTCTCCCCAGCCCTGAGCTTTTTGCAGGTAGCAGCATTTATAGATTTATGGCCGGCCGTCTTTGTCCGTCTTTTTTATGCTACACTACAGTACATACTATGTCTCCTTCCTCCTGTCAGGCTCCTTCCCATGGATCTGAGCAGCAGCTCCAAGCTTCTAGCACCACCTGAAGTGCATTATTCTTCTCAAGCACTTGTTGATGAACCTCTGAACCTTGTTTTTGATGCTGTTCCATGATACAGTCATCACGTTGAGCAGTGAGACAGCGCCCCACACTCAATAACTTTGAGAGGCATTGTTGGGTCATCTCCATAGCCTCTACATCTTCGACACTTCATTTAATTTCCATGGGACTGCTACTTTACAGCATTAATTGGGAGAACTACTTCACCGCAAGAGATGCAGGACATATGTAACATAACCGAGCACAATCGGCACTTCAGCTATCAATCTTCAAAAAATCCAATCTGCATCAAAGAGCCCCAAAGCCACAAATCACCTTCCTGTTAAATCCAGTGCAGACATTACCTGACACGTCCAAAGACACTCTCTGTCTTCAGCTAAGCAGAGAGGAATGTTCCGCCAGCTTATTCTGTTTCTGTTACTATAAACCATAGCAGAGGAATGGTTTTCTTCTCTGGACAACAAAGCTGAATATTGTACACTGTGTATGTGTGTTTAGATTACTGTCAGGCTCTTTATGATCACTGGAAAGAGGAAAGTTTCGAGATTCTAAACTTCTTGTCTCTGTCTGCAATGCTGCTATCTCGTCTACGTACCTTCTCAAGTTTGGCCAGTAGATGATAAGTAGGAAATGTGTAGTGGATTTTAAATGGAGTCACAAATTCTGCAGCTGATACTAGACAACATTCCTAGGGCACTTTTTAAAGGCTTTGTTGTTGAGGATGCATTTTTAAATTCTTTAAAGCTGAGTGCTGTGGACACCAATTAACCTCTGCAGGTTCATGGGAAAGAACTTGAATCATGGAGTACTCTATAGGATGAAATACAAAGCAGAACTAGGCAGTAACTAACCGCAGCATAAATAGAAGTAAGTTAGCATAAACACTTCCAAAGACCTGTATTTACACTTACCTTTAATGCCTAGTTCGGCTAACTTGTCCTTCCTTTTATTTAATCAGGTGTGCTGCTGAAGGATTTGTGATAAACCCATGCCATGACTGGTGTAGATTAATGTCAAAACCTTTTAAAACAATGAAACTTAATGATTATTGTATTTGTGTTTATTTGTATTTTTAATAAACTAATAACGGTTCAAATATACAATGTTTGCTGCTCAGCTTTTAAATGGGAAGTTCCATTGATACTTAAGATACTTAGAAATTCAAGTTACTTAAGTTATTTCCACCACAGTTGATGCAGCATAAAACCAAAAAAAAGGGGAACGCTCCAGTTTCTCCCCAAACCAAATGTAGAGTTGGGTTTTGAGAGCAAGAGACTATATCTGTGGAGGATTTGGAATGTGCAGCCACTGTTACTGTCTCGGACTCAAACTGGCTAATATCTGTGTCATTTATATGATGAAAACGGTGTTGTTGATTTATTAAACATAAGTAAAGTAACCCACCAAAGCTAACCCTCTTTCTAAAACAAGTCTTTGAGCAACTAAGATGATCAAATGCAGCTAACTGTGAGTATTACCTACTACCTACTCTGTAGCATCACATAGCGTCTTGTGATGTCACTATGTGATAGACTACATGTAAAACATAATTACTGCTAAGATTAATTTTCTGTGCTCCATTTAGCACAGTACTAAATACAAGAGAGCAGATACATATACAAAACTACTTATATTAACTCTGTTACACGTACAGCAGTGGAATTTCAGGGCATTTGTAGATATTACACTAATCGCACTACTACACTTTTGGCAAAAACATTTTCTTTTCGTTGAAGTACTTTGAAAACCATATACTGATCATATAAGCCTCCAGACTGTTCTTTCAGAGTTCATGGATTTTTATATAACCACTGGTTTTACTAAGTAGCCCTTGGTGAACCGCCTTTCTGCAGTATATTTTTGTAGAATTCTTTCTGCATTATTTCACTTACGATTGAACAGAATCGCTCCCCTCCCAAAAAGAAAGAGCAATGAACTTCCCAACTGCTGAGCTGCAATTCCTCTAAAAGGACATGGTGTATTTTTATTAGGTAAAATTGTGGTGCGCACCAGATATTATCAGGTAATCACCTGATAGTATTAGGTGTGCACAAGATAGTATGTGATGAGCATCAGATATTATCAGGTAATAGCCAGATACTATGTTTTAGAACATAGATATAATCCGATGAGCAGAAGATGCTATCAGGTGAGTTCACTTGATTGTATTTGATGCCCCCCACATGGGTAAGCTCAAGTAGTCCTTTCAGAGGCCCATAATTACAGTGATGTGTGCTGGATGAACTTATAATCTTTCTTTAACCGTCTTTTTAGTTGTCCTTTTGTGTCTTTAAGAGCTTTCCGGTCGCATTTCTCAGAGTAATGTTTGCCTCTCAATACCTCGTTAGGGTCATAGAGGGTCGTAGAGGGCTTTTTACCGTGTCTAAGCTCAACTAGTGCTTCACACATCCACTGAAATTTCAGTAACTAACAGTGCATCCATTGGATTAATATTTAAATTTATATGAATATATCTAATGAAAACTGACCTTTATTAAAAGTATGCCAAATACAACAAAGCTAAATAAGGCATTTCATATGTTACTAGCTATTTTCAAGAAGCATCATAGGGCATGTGGAGGTTCTTCTTGTCTTTTTTTACAAGAATAGTTCCACAGAAAGGTCCGTGTGATGTGTTCTTAACCCTTCTGGTTACATTTCATGCGGAGGAAGGGACAATTCTATGTGTCCTAAAGCACTTGGTCTGACGTTAATAACTACGGAGCGGTTTAAGTGCGGAGAATCTGAGAAATGCAAACAAAAACAGACGTGGAGAAACCGGGGGGACGTTTTAGAGGGTCTGGATCAGTCTTATGGGTCTCCTGACGCTAAAGGGGTTTAAAAACACGACCGCTGCTTGAGCTTAGACACGGTAAAAGTCACCTGACCCTGACGAGGGATCGAGAGACGAACATTACTCTGAGAAATGTGACCAGAAAGCTGAAATGTAAAATGCCATTTTTCATAGCTTCTGTTTTGACATAAAAGAGTCACATTGGAAAAGCTTAAAGACGCGAGCGGACAATTAAGAAGACTGTGGAAAGAAGGATTATGAGTTTGACTGGAACACATAAGGCAAGAATTTGAGTCTGTCAAGTCTAATCAGCTTTGTTCCTCTGATCGCATTCGTAGACACGGGCATGTGAGCATCTAATAGACCTCATGGAAAAACAAATAATTAATTATAATGCTGTGATTAAGATAATGCACTCTGATAAGGATTTTCACACACAAACATCACAGCGTAATCGCCATCAATCATGTGACGTGCCAACACAAACATCTGACTCTTCAGTAAGCTGGAAGAGGAGTCGCTGGGTAGGCCACAGCTAAGCGGAGACTCAGTTTAGCAGTAGAAACCACAAAGCTTGGGTACGTTATGCAACTCCAGAGCTTATTTTGACATCATGAAAAAGAAGCTTCTGAATAGCGGGTAGGAAATGAAGCGAAACTTTGCCAGCTCCAAAGCCGTCACTCGCTGCGATGCTCTGAGTTCAACTCGGCCACGTTTGGAGGTTGTGTGTTCAACACTCGGGCTAAGCGGTTGATTCCGTGCCACAGTTTCCAACCTTTCATTACGTTATGAGACAGAGATAAGAGGCTGTCATTAAAACATCTTGTTTTATTAATCTCTCCAGCACTGTGTGATAAGGGGCTCATGAAAGAACACCTCAAATTCCTGCCGGGGTGAAGAAGAGTGGACGTAGATATAGGAGGGGATAGATTTCCTTCCACTGGTGAGGGTCACTATGGTCGCATTATTCTTCTAGTCGCTCTTGTCTCAAGTGCTCCTCAATATCACATTGACGAGTTAGGCTAAACCATGGAACTGATGTTTCTGCCTCCATAGGCTGATATGATCAGATAAGCACACTTGTTCCCATGTGATAAGGGCTCCTTAAAACAGTTTAGGGGGAAATGACTGCAAAGTAGTGCAGTGACATTGTTTTGCTAAACCATTCTGTGATGACAGCATTTGTTTACTAAAGTGAAGAATGTTGTGGAGCGGGGGAGGCGGTAGTGGAGGTCACTGCTGAAGCCGTGTTGATGAATGAAGTTTGCGTGGAGGTCATATACTGCCAGAGGTCTACAAAATTGAGATCTCTGGAACAGAAGCTCACAGCTAATCAGCAGTAGGTTTAAGTTTTGCCATTGACTCAATACTACAGCTAGCCACAGCACAGTCCGAAAGTAACCAATGGCATTGGTTTAAGCGTTGGGTCCCTGTATTAAGAGGCTAAAGTGATAAAAGTCAACTTTCAGTTAAGGGTAATTGGATCTATACATGGCAACCCATTCAGGAATCACTAGCAGTATTCAGATGAGATTCGTTTGACATGTGGAGGTGGGGTAGGGTAATCTTAGCACAGGATGTATGTAATGTTTATGACGTGTGTGATAAGAAATCTCAGTATAAATTACAGAGATAAGCGGATTTATAAATTGTTCTCACAGCAACAAAAAAAAAGAAGGTTCCGTCCGTTAATACGTTTGGCTGCTCAGCAGTACTAAACATGTCCAAACATTTAATTCCACCGTAATTGCATTTACCGTAGACCATCTATTAAGCTGTCTGCAGTGTTGTAAGTGACGACAATGTGTCGTTAGCTTGGGAATTCACACCCAACAGCTCCACAAAGATGACCTTCAACTTTAATTCTCTCATTCCACGTGTTTTAACGTTCAAAGTCACACACTTGAGGTAGGACAATATATCTCGCTTTGATTTGGGTCAGAGGGAAAGCAAGTAAAGGCTTCCTCAAGTGCCTCAATGAACACTCCTTTTCCATAGGATATGACATGAAAAATGTACCAGCATGTAAATTCACACAGAATGAATATAGCTAGGGGGATTTCTACAGTTCAGCAAAGGGAGGATGGAGTTACTGAGGATATGGATGGGATTAGAATCACTGAGAAATATCAGTCATAATAAAAACAAGTTGAAACGCCGATAGTCTTATAGTCATTACTTCCTTTATTTCTGGGTACAGAGCCAAAACATTAATGCTTGCTATTGTCCTAGTACTAACAGACTGCAGTGCACCTGGGCCATTCTACTGAATATAAATAAATAAATAAATAAATAAATAAATAATCACTAAGTATTTAGAACTTATATTAATAAGGAGCATGTTATGATCAATTTAAACTTAATGCATATTTAAAAGCTTTATAGGCTACTTTCTATTGGGAGGTGCCTGTCGAAAATCTAAACTTCAATTTCAAAAATAATACTAATTAAATAATATATATAGTAAATATGACATTTTAATGTAGCGATTTTTGTTGTTGTCATACATGTTTCAAATGTTGCCTTTAAAACGATCTCTTTGAATGATTTATAACATCTGAATTTATCATGTCTTCATTATAAATATCACATTTTTAAAGTAATTATTAAATTACTAAATTATTAAAAAAAGAAAAAGAAAAAATGCAGTCACATATTTTAATGTCATTACCAAAACACAAAGTGTTTAAGTCCGTGGATGAAGTTGTTTTAGCCATTCTGCATATTATAGCAGGACGTGAGACTGCATCCGTGTCCCTCATGGCCACATGGAGATGTTAGGTCCCACTGTTTTTAATAAATGTGTCTGAAATAAGTCTGAAAATCAATGTGTAGCATTACGAATTCTCGTAAGTGTCATAAAACACATATTTCCTGTAATTAAGTGAACTTGTTTGTGTTTTAAAGAGAGACATTTTGATTTTATGTGTAAAAACTGTTCAATGCTAGTTACCAACTTTCTAGTGTTTTGGCAGTTCTGTTTAAAATGAGTAAAAACTATAGCCTCGGTAGTGTTATGATAGTTTTGCCTTTGACAAATTTAAATGATGTCATCAGTTAAAAGTCTGAAATGTGTTTTCAGCCCTGACTTCAGCAGAATGATGCACGTAGTGATGTTAATGTAACATGATGACTACTACGTATAATAGCATCCGCCAATCTGGCATAAATAGATCGAACACAGCCTTTTCCTGGTTTTGTAACATGAATCACCTGCCCTCACTAGACACATATCAGTGAGGTGGAATGCCAGTTCTGAGTACGACTTCAGTTTATAAACTCTAGCAGCTCTCCCCATCACTTTTCCACTCTCTGTTCTCAGTTTTCCTGCCCTCCATCTGACTGTTTTTTCACTTCAAAACCAGACAGGCTCTTCCCTCTTCTTCAGCTATTTGGAAGGCACCCAAAGAGCTCACAGGTGCAAAGCGCTGGTGTCTGACCTACACGCCAGTATTTTAAAAGGGCTGTGCGCTGTATAGAAGTGCGTCAGTTATTGATGTCTGGGGCTTTATCATAGCAGTAGCTGTACATTTGTACTTGCTCAGGTTGTTACCCAGTGTAAAGACGGATTTCCAATATAATGACTTTTGGAGCATTCTTAATTTGAATGTGCACAAAGATTTCCAGGTCATTTCCATACACAATGAAACATCCATACACTGTAAAATACTGTAACGGCAGGGAATTCAATTTCAGTCATTAAGAGATAGCAGCATCTTCTACCAGTCTGTGGTAGCCAGCGTCCTCTTCTATGCTGTGGTGTGTTGGGGAGGCAGTATCAGCAAGAGGGATGCTGGACGACTCGACAGGCTGGTGAGGAAAGCTGGTTCTGTGCTGGGACTAGAGCTGGAGTCCTTAACACCACTGGCAGAGAGGAGAGCCCTCAGCAAGCTGCTGCACATCATGGACAATGTTCACCATCCTCTGCACAGCACGATCATCAGGCAGAGGAGCTCATTCAGTGGCAGACTGCTGTCCCAGTCCTGCTCCACAGACAGACTCAGAAAGTCTTTTGTCCCCCAGGCCATAAGACTGTTCAACTCCTCTCAGTACAGCAAATGAAAAACTCTGGACACTCTTTCATTCCGGTCCCTCCAATGGACACACCCCCATCTCTGCACACACTCCCTCCTAAATGCCCTATTTCTATTTATATTGTATTATTCTACTCCATTCTGTACTGTTTACACTTTTTGCACTGATAAATTATTTATATTACTGCGTACTTGCACTGTCTATATGGCTGACAACAGCCATCTTCTTAATTTGCTTAGCAAATTGTTTACCACTACCTCCATTTATACTTTATACCTTACCCAGACACTAAGGACTCTATTTTTATACTTTCATACTTTGTGTTGTGTCTCTGTCTCTGTTTGTACAATCTATCTTGCTTCTGTTGTTGCTTCTGTATGGTTTGTATATCTGCTACTGGATGCCTTGAATTTCCCTCTGGGATCAATAAAGTATCTATCTATCTATCTATCTAACTGGAAAAGTGCAATTCCTGAAGACACTGCAGAGTTATTAAACAGCTTGTTACTAACTGGTTCCCAAGTATGGAGAAACAAGGGATGAATGAACACCACATTGAAAAGAGCGGGTCAGCAGAGTTGTGGAGGTTGGGAAATAAATTGACCTGGGACCTGTCCTGAGTGGATACATGCAGTTTGGTGGCTGTAGGGTAACAATAGGGTTCAAGTGGAAATGAAAAAGAATAGGACTATACAGAAGTATTGTGTGATGGCGGAAAAAACGACAAATAGACAAGGGCTGATCAGACCACAACACTGAAACTGTGTCAGGCGATTGAACCGATAGACAGTAGATGGGTATGTGTACTTTTCCACCCTGTTCATCCTTAATCAGGAAATTTTTCAGAATTAAACAAAGTTTGAAAATCAAAAAAAAGAAAATCATACTTCAGATGAAAAAACTGCATACAAGCATACCATTCCCGATTAGACATTCCAGAGAGAAAACTGCAGGCCTAGCTAATAGACCAAAAAAATCTCTTAACCAAGAGGAAGAAAGAAGAAAGATATAAATCGGATAACAGTGTTATGCACCACTTTCTTTCCCATCTTTCCCACTAACCCCATGCAGGGGTTCTACAGGGGTTCTATTTTAGTCTGGTCTACTCTACACTGCGTCTCCTCACACACATACGTTTGATCTTGAGAACTCGGATGTATATTTTTCTGTTGGTAAACATTCCCTCAGGATGCATTAGAAGCTCATGTCTCCGTCTCACAGCTGTGGCTGCTGTTGTTATTAAGGAAGTCTCTCAGCAGCATGACTTTTGACACCCTAATGCAAATTTACAGCTGGCTTTAAAAGGTGGAGGAAAATGCTGGCCATGTTTTGCTCACGCTTCAGTAAATCAAGTCGAACATGCGATCAGCCGCCTTTCCAATGTGCAAGCCAATTATGTGACACGCAGTTGTGCAGCATGACAGTAAAGATGATCCTTGTCATGCTGTATGAGGAAGGTTACAGAACACGGCATGGTAGCAGGACTTCTCAAACTCAAGCTAGACTCAAGTGCGGTTGACTGCAGAGAGCAACAAGAGGCAAGTGAAAACTGGCTGGGCTGAGAGTTAGCTTGCAATTGGCAAAGGTCACACTAGCAACGCTGTGCAGGAGCAGGAGGATGGAGCAGACGAAGCCACTGCCCAAATAAAAGTTAGCAAGGAATGCTGAGGAACAGTGGCCACAGAATACAGTTATTCAGCAGTTTAAATTGCTATCTGATGTTCTACACTGAAGGTACAAGATTTTGGTCAGGGTAAAAAATTCCCCAATGCGGTTTTACATGCCCAGTTGCACCCTATGATTTGCCCAAGCCGTTTTCCCTTTCCAGCATGTAAACTGCAGAGAATGATGTTCAGAGCCTGGTGTTCAGTAAGGAGGACATGCTATCTGTTATATCCCTGGTCTTTTTCTCTTTCAGAAAGAACACAGACAATGCGGTATCCCCACCTGCTATTTGCGCAATCTTCCCAATGTTGCACTCAAACGCCCATGCTTGAGAAACAGAGGCATGCTTTGGATTTTTCCATGATCATGGCTCTGAGTGCTGAGACTATTGTATCAGCTGTATATATAACACACAGGCAGAATGCATTCAATTAGCAAAAGGCTTACTCTTTTGTTTGTGTCTTTGTTTTAGCAGATAAAGCCAGCTGCTGCTGTGTTGATCTAAGCTAAAATGCTGGTTAATGTTGCACCATGTAAGTTTCAGAGTTTCTGGGATTTTGGAGGTGTGAATAACCCAGGAGGACACAGGAGCTGAAGTTTTACAGCAGGGCCGGGGCTTTTAATGAAAGCTTTTCCTAAAATATTTCTTTTGGCTTCCCAGCCGTCATCAAAATAAAGTTCAAACACAAAAGCGTTCAGCTTTCTTCTTGAAATATTCCTGGGCTGGCTCTGCTGTTGTGCAATCTTTCTTTCTCTCTCTGTCTCTCTCTCTCACGAAATTACACACTGGTTCTCAGTCTCACAGGTGATGCTAGGACATACCCACCCAACTGCCCCAGAAGACCTCCCTTGTGAAAATATGCATAAGCAAATATGCAATACTCGCAATTTGTGAAAAACATTTTGTAACGTTGGTTATGTTTCAGACCCCTTGATGAGCATGTTGAACCAATATTCAAGAAGAACGATGCACAAATAGTTTCACCCAGATGGAATCAACAATGAGAATGAAACTTGGGTAGGACATTGTGAGACATGCAAATGAAGTTTCATGCAGACAGCAGAGCACTATGGTGACTGTCCTTCACGACAACGTCAAAAACTGCAGTGGTGTCGTGCCAGGCTATCATGGAGTGACTCACAATGGCAGCAGATCATCTTCTGTGAAGAGTCCTACTGTTGTCTTGGTGGAGACGACCAGCGAAGCTATGTGTGAAGGCACTGTGGTTAGTACCAAGATGAACGATTTGTTTCTCGATTCACCTCCACCCCTAACACAACATCTGCAGAAACTGTGTGAGAATATTCAAGCTGCATGGGATGGATTATCACAGGACACCATTAGGAACCTCTACAGCTCCATACATCTGGCATGCTGAGTTAGCAAACATGGCAGCTTGATGCCACACTGAGACACACTGCTTCTGTATGTGTAGCTTAATAAACATTGGCCCATATTAGTCTGAATGTATTATAATTTATTGTTGCTGGTATCTTTGATCTCTGTCTTCCCAATAGCATTGCAATCCAACACTTCCTTCTGGCCAATATTTTGATGATCAGTATAAATTTTTTGCATTTGAGACCTAAACAACTTTTTTGAGCCTGTTTGCCCCGCACTAAAATGAATCTTGCATGGTGCAGCTTTAACTAAGCTGATAAAAATGTCAACCTTATCATTCTATTAAAATACAAAAGTAAAAAGTTACTGATATGATTTAGTCAGAAGATAAACCTTAAATGCTGGGAAAGAGCTGATCTCATCCTACATCAACCAGACTAACAAGTCTTCCTCATCTTAGCCCTTTTAAAGTCTTGGCGGTAATATTATTATCTTGAACACTGTAATGAACTTGGCATGTTATAACTGCATGGCATTCCGCAGGATTATCACCAGATCAAGGTTCCTCATCTTTCTCATCAATTCAGGCCAAGAGCATGGTGTGGTGACTAACACACAGTCAAGGCCCCTTTATAATTAGCATAGTTCTAAGTAATTCACTGATATCAATGGAACTGGATGGTCTAATAAACAATTCCAGTGCATGGGAACCTAATTGCCCGATTGTTTGGAGAAAAGGGAAAACGTGATTTGCTACTTTAGACCACACTTTTAGCATATGAGAAGAGACCGTGAGGAATGGGAGAGTTCTGGAGTTCTGGACTGCACTTCCCGAAAGTGTTGTTGAGCAACCACTGTGGTAACTGTGAAAAGAGAGCGTTCGGTGGTAGTTGTTCAATGACACTCCCGGGAAATGCACCTATGTTCAGCTTCTGGGCTGGGCTGGAAGGTAAAACCTTCACCAAGGGAAGGTACAGACCGACATTTATACAGTACTGTGCAAAATCCAAAGACCAGCCAAATGGCCATTAAGTACAAGCCTTTCAATTTTAAGCCACGAAAAACATATTGCTGTCAAGAAAGACATGTTTGTTGATTTTTGGCAATTTTTTATTTAATGCATCATTTGAATGCAGCAGCTGCCATTAACACTGTGTGAAAGTGTTATTATCCAGGGACCAACAGAAATGGCCCAAAATGACTTTTCTTCTAAACCGCTTGGGCTGATGGCAGAAAACACCCTGGACAGGCTGCAAATCCATCAGATTGCACACACACAGACATACACCCTCATCCCTGGGCAATTTAGCATCTCTAAATGACCTGACTGCATGTATTTGGGCTGTGGGAGGAAACCAAAGCCCCTGGAGAAAACCCACACAGACACAGGGAGAACAGGCAAACTCCTAACAGAAAGGACCGCAGATGCTGTGGCCTGGAATCAAACCCAGGCCCTTCTTGTGACAGCCCTACCAATATCACACCTGTGCTACCCCTTTTATTGATTCACATTAAAATGAAATTAGGTTTCTGCTCTCTCCTGTAAAGCTGTTCCTTTGGAGATCCTTCTTTGGCTTTCACCTTCGGAGAAGAACATTTTCTGGCGCCATTGGACAAATCAAACAACTTACCTGTAGGTAGGTAATGCTGGTAGCATTGCACCGACACAACAAGATTTTGGACCAATCCTGATATTTATTTGAGAGTTATTTAAGCCAGGAATCGGAGAAAACAGAACATTTTCTTTGAACTTCTGAAGAAACATCTAAATACTGGGTTGGCGTGTATCTATTCATATTTGTTATTATATACTGGGAAAGAATTTGGTTCTAATTCTGTCCATGTTGATCCTGGCAAACCTAATAAATCTGTGCTGGTGATGTTAAATTCCATTTTAAGCTGTTCTTACCCCTCTGATAACTTTACCATTAACTAGACTGCACAGGGTTAATCTTGTGCCCTTTAATCATGAGCAGGCACCAGCCTTTTCATTTTCACTGCAGTGTTTAATCAAAAAACCATAACTTTATAAATAGCTCTTCTTTTATCTGTGATGATAATGCTAATAGCTGTTACTTTAGCCCCAAGCCAATGATGCATTCACAGAGTTTTATCGGCTTGCGAAAGATGGAAAAAAGTGGGAAAACTGGAAAACAAGGATAACTGGAAAACAGGGAAAACTGGAAAATGGGGAAAACTTAATCCAGAACCAGTATGTTGCAGGGTATATGAGTTACATGACTCTCTGACCCTGTTTCCTGGCTGTAGATGGGGAAGACGAGAACTGGCTAGCTGCTCTGAGGTGATATCCAGTTACCTTAGCGCATTTTTCACTGCAGCAAAATTACATTGAAGCATGGTGGAGCTCCAAACGCAACGATATGTGTTCACAGTTTCAAATAACATAAAATAAGAAGACTTGGAGAGCCATGAGCTGGATACAGCAGAGAGAGCTCTCCATCTCTCTCCTTCTCAGCAGTAAAAGGCAAAATTGGGACAACTTTGCACTTCTTAAAAGCATATGGACCCTATTTTCCCCAAAACATTGGACATTATAGCCTCAAACACAACAATATTTTACCATCGTTGACCGTATTTTGGTTCAGTCTGTTCTCTTTGTATTTACTGCTACTTAAAACAAGCTGCTTCTACTGCTTACGTCATCCACCCAAAAGTACAGCCAATGTTCATGTTTACAAACACTCTGATTTGGCCTGTATAGAAACACTACCATATCACTCTGAAGAACCTTTTTCTCCATGCAATGAGACATTTAAGCATACAAAAGGTTCTTTGAGTGTTCATGATGCCATATTGGACCATTGTCTCTACTAAAGAACCTCTTGAAGAACTACCATTCTTAGGAGTGAAGGATTGTTGCGTCCCATTTTCTTTCTGTCCTAGAAATTCCAGTTTTAGCAACATCTGTCTGTTTTATCTCTTTGACTTTTTCCTTTTTTATTGAAGTTGATTATCTTCCTTCTAATCTTGAATTTTACATAAGGACATAAGACAGGGAAGTAGAGAAGAGTAGATATGGGACTTTATAGTAGATAAGTACATTGCATTACAAATAATCAATTTCATAATTGCTTGAATAAAGAAGACTAATTATTATGAGAAATAATGCTTAAAAATATTAATAATTGTCATTTGGGAATAGGAGAAGGACGCTGGATGTAAGTGCAGGTTTTTAATGAAGAACAAATAAGATAAAACAAAAACCAAAGGCACTAGGAAAAACCAGAGACAAAACACTGCAAAGACCAAAAACAGGGATATACTATAACTGACATGGAGACAAAACACAGAGCAGGAACAAAGGGAACAACAGGGTGAATAAAGGAACAAGGACTAACAAGGAACACCTGGGAAGGGGTGGGGCTACAAACTAGGGACAGGTGAGGGGCCTGACAAGAGTCCGGAGACAGGAGGCACCAAAAATCAAAACAAACAGAAGCACATGGAGCAGGACAACAAAAGGCACATGGAAGTGACGAGAAAAAAACAAATAGAAAACCGGAGACAACAGGGGCAAGACGAGACAGGACGTGACACAGTTAATAACACGTTCAGTTCCTTAAGTATTCCCCAACCCCGACAACATTTACAAGAACGACCTTTACACTCAATCAGTCATTTTTTCTTTGTACTGGAGAGACCACACAGTCAATAAAACTGTCCCAAAACTGACACTCAATTATCATCCTGGACACTAATGAACCATTCAGCCACGGATACAGCCACAAAGGAACCAAGTAGCATTCAACAGGAAATATCATCTAAAGCCACTGAACCATGAGGTCATTTGTTGCCATAACAGTTATTAATCCTAGTGGCCAGCAAATGGACATTGCACTTAAGCTGTGCAGACTGCCAGAAATGCACAAGGCAAAATGAGTCACAGGCAGCAGAAGAGTTCTGTGGAAATGAAGCTGCCTGTGAGAACATCTAAAACGCTGTATCTGATCAACAGAGGAGATGATGAGATGACTTATGCATCCAGGGCTGACTCCCACCCCAGTGATGAAGACCACTGAAACTTTCAACTCTTTCCAAAACATTACTAATTACCAATAGCCTCTGAGTGTAGAGACCTAACGGATGATGTTGCTTTAGCTATTATTACCACAGGGCCACCAAAATTTAGTATGCTCTTCTAAAACAGGTAGGTTTACATCACAGCCCAACCACTCATTTCACCTAATACTTAATTACACACAAGTATTACATGTGCCATAGGATTAAAAACTACTACCTACTAACCCTAGTATTCAAAAACTGATTCTAAAGGGCTCCACCCATCCAAGTCATTGTCTAATCTCCCAGCTGATGAGCAAGGGGAGGTTCAGTATCTCATTAAATCTCTTCTATATACGCTGGATCTCTTTTAGCTACCTAACTGGCATATCTGTGGCTGTAGACTGTGTTGAGTATGGTGGCACGTTTCAAACCATTTCCAAGGAACCAAACTCTCTACTGCATCTTCAACAAATGGTCCATTCCACCTTAAATGCTACAGCTTGTGCAACACTAGAATGCAATTGTAGCAGCATTTAAGGTGGAAAGGAAAATTTACAAAACAAGCTGAGGAACTAGAAGCCAACTCCAGCTGTCACAGCAAGCCCCTGGACATGTTTCTGTAAAGCATCTCTGTATATATCATAATGTGAGAGATGAGACTAATTGGTTATTGGCGCCCTAGTGTAGTAAGGATCATGCACTGTACTTGCTGCTCCAGCGATCAAACCCTCATCCACAGAACTCAGACATTGGCCATTTATTTCTATTATCAGTGAGTTTCAAGTCAGTGTGTTTTTCTATGCTACAAAATGACTTTCCAAACTTTCAGGATTAAAGAGGCAGCATGTCAGCACTGTCAGAACAGACTTCCATCTTCCACCAACACTACATTGAGTATCAAAGTTTGTCTCAATGTAAAATCAGCCAGAGAGCTGGTGATTGAGGTGTTCCTTATGTTTCAGTCACTGAGCGTATTATTAAAGCAATGTGCAAAAACCTTTTAGAGCAATTGAACAGCGTGCGTCTGATTTTGGGAATATGCTAGGAGAGCAGCCAACCCTGCTAACACTGCACATGTTTTTGTTCTGCAATCACTGAACTAGAGCTCTCAGTGAAGACCAATTATACAAATATGCAATGTAAATAACAATATATGAAACAGTTATGCAAATGCAATTATTCTAATGCCACACATGACAGTAGGACCAGAAAGAGAACATCTGTTTGCAAATCAAATAAATGGTGTGCAATGCTCTGTAAAAAAAAAAAATCAACAATATAGTGCATGGCAGGTTATATGTGGATAGTTTGGTTTACAAAAAATATGTTGTTACTTTTATTCTTAGGTGCAAAAAGAAAGGACTTTGGGAAATGCATGTAGTTACCTCTTTGCATTCTTTAACCGTTCGTAAACACACTATCATGTCCAAACTGATGTTGTTGTCTTTAGCGTATTCTTTCACCAAATATTTACTGCATATTTGGAGGTAGCAAAGTTGTCGTGTGACCACAAACAGATGTTTAATGAGCTTATTGCTTACCTAAGCAAATGATTTCAAACCACAAAGAGAAAATACTTATTCATCATGTTAGTGACCAGGTCAAGAGCTACAGACCCCAGAGATCTGCCTTCGCATACGTGTAGCTTTAGCCAGGTTCCTCTTACTTTGGACACACTGCTGAGGGTCAGATGGAAAGAGCTGACAGAAAGATTGGTGTGAGTCCACTTTCAGCCAAGCAAGTGTAAAATGCTCTAAGGTATTTCTTTACCATGATGCAGTTATTTCATATGAAGTCAATCCTTGTTCATCACTGTCATAAAATCAACTGTCATGAGGAATTGATAATGACACCATTAGGTGGACAGCACCAGAATAAAGCTGTTACACTCTGTCAAAGTCTTACTTTGTCTCAGCTCTTCCCTTTGGTGCTTTATGCCAGACCTTCTGCCTACAAAATATGCACACCTTCAACAAGGAAGTTGCCTTATGAGCCAGAAGGCTGTTGTTGACAGAAAATATAGCATCTTCAGGTGAAACGCTGTAGTAGCAGATCAGTGTTCAAACTCCACAGACCCATTTACACTTCGAGGCCTGACTACTAACATAGTCTATTGACATCAACAACCCATTTACACTTTAATACCTGACTACAGATATAGTCTATAGACTCAATTTTTACTTTTAGGCCTGATTATGAAAACAGTCTATAGATTCCAACAACCCATTTACGCTTTGAGACCTCACTACAGATATAGTCTATAGACTCCTACAACCCATTTTTACTTTTAGGCCTGACTACAGATATAGTCTATAGACTCCAACAACCCATCTAGACTTTGAGACCTGACTACAGATATAGTCTATAGACTTTTTTTCAGTCATGTGCATTTTGAGGCCTAAATACAAACACAGTCTGGTCTAAAAACTACTCATAGTAGGGTTTGGTTTTATTGTTACATATTTTAGATGAATAGTCAAGACATTTAACAATGAAATAAAACACGAAGCTGTATGTAAAAGTCAAGTCTCTGGGTTAAAGAGAGGAAATTAGTGAACATACTGTTTGATGTCTGACCCCTCGATTTATGATTCTTTTGAGATACAGTCTCAGCCAATGAGAGTTTATTTTAATGCATTCATGCTGGAGAGGTACATGTAGAGTGTTCTAAGGCAAATATGCGCCAAAATAAAATAATTAAAATAGTAATAATACGTTTTTCATATTCATCACTATTTTACTGTATTTAACACCAGGTATAATTTTGAAGTGATGCCATGAAATGGCATTTTTTTCGTTGCAGACACTACAATCCCTGATTTCTGTCACCACCACAGTAAAGAAGTCAGAATGTTTCTGGACAATTAACCATTTCATATCAAACCACCATGTTAACACTGAATTATGCATTAAATTTGAGAAACCGATGGAATTCTACTTTAGGAATGCTTTTCCCAATCTAAGCTTGGTTGAGGAGGATATGAGGAGACCATTTCAATCCAAGTCCAGTCACGTCATGTCCGACTGTCCCAAAAAGACTAGTCCAGACTCTCACAGTGCTGTCACAGTGAGAATACATGTCTAGAGACAACCATGATATTTCCTATGTATTACACTGACTGAACTATAGGTTGTGTAATACATAGGAAATATCATGCACATAAGTAGCAAATTAATTCACACACGTTGGAGATATGCATGTAAACAAATTAGCTTATTACTTAGAAGTAAGCAAGTAACATTTTTTTTTTAACTGGAAAAAGTATAAAAATATAGTATTGGAGAAATCCCTAATCAGTAGGCAACTGTAAAATTTTACATCTTCAGCTCATCAAACAACTTCTGAGCATTTTGAGGCCTGTTATCTGAATATGTTCATATTCATAGTCTTCAAAGACTAAAACTACCATAAACACTAGAATGCGACTGCTCACATCCATGGTGCAGAAAGGTTGTTAATATTGCATCACATAGTTACAACAGCTCAACCATAGTTGACTATGAACAACTTCAAAAAGCACTTTGAGAAAATAATGTATACACATAAAACCACTGTGATCTTTTTTGGATTTGCACAGGATTAAATTCAAGCACATGTGACAACATTGTGGCATTCAACAGCCCTAATACATACATCATACATCATGAGTCATGCAGTCATCCATCAAACTAAACAAACGTATATTCTAGATTCTTTAAGGTACACCCGTTACTTTGATACCACTTAATTAGCCTGTAGCATTCTCTCCAACAGTCAACAGGCATGTAGCTTTAGCTAAAAATTTAACAGTATAGTAAAATGCTCTAATACTCAGAAACACAAATATTAATTGCTAGTTGGTTACCTTTTAGAACCATGGGTCTCAGTGATCCATTCTGAGAAAATGTTCACACCCATACTGTACAAGGTAAAATGTGGACTTACACTTTCTGTATTCAAGTGTGGAAAGAAACTTCACCTTTGATCAGGACAGTGATCCCAAACGCATTGTAAAATAAACACAAGATTTTCTGAACCACAAAAAAGTACAGTTGAAACCAAAAGTTTACATACACTATATAAAAAGACACATATGCATTTTTTTCTCACTGTCTGACATGAAATCAGAATAAACTTTTCCCTTTTTAGGTCAGTTAGGATTACCACAATTATTTCTATTTGCTAAATGTTAGAATAATGAGAGAGGAATTTTTTTAAGGCAATTTTTATTACTTTCTTCAAGCTCAAAAGTTTAAATACATTTCATTAGTATTTGGTACTATTGCCCTTAAACTGTATGACTTGGGTCAAACGTTTTGGATATCCTTCCACAAGCTTTTCACAATAGTTGGCAGGAATTTTGGCCCATTCCTCCTGACAGAACTGGTGTAACTGAGCCATGTTTGTAGGCCGCCTTGCTCGCACATGCCGTTTCAGCTTCGCCCATAAATTTTCAATAGGATTCAGATCAGGGCTTTGTGATGGCCACTCCAAAACATTAACTTTGTTATCCTTAAGCCACTTCGTAACCAGTTTGGCAGTATGCTTTGGGTCATTGTCCATTTGGAACTTCCTGGCTGATGTCTTGAGATGTTGTTTCAGTATTTCCACATAATGTTCTTTCCTCATGATGCCATCTATTTTGTGAAGTGCACCAGTCCCTCCTGCAGCAAAACAACCCCACAGATGCTGCCACCCCCGTGTTTTCACAATGGTGTTCTTAGGTTTGCAAAGTTCCCCCTTTTTTCCTACGTAACGATGGTCATTATGGCCATGGTTTCATCAGACAAGGACATCTCCAAAATTAAGGTCTTTTTCCCTGTCCAAACATTAATCTGGCTTTTTATGTTTCGTTTGGAGTAATGGCTTCTTCCTGGCAGAGTAGTCCAGTCAACAGAATCGTTTCACTGTGGATAATGATACAAAGCTTCAGCCATCATGTTCACAAGCATATGCACATTCGAACCAAAGCACGTTCATCTCTGGGACACAGAACCTTTTTCCTTACTGAGCGGTAATGGCACATTACCATCTTTTTTGTACTTGCGTCACAGATGAACGAGGCACCTTCAGGGAAATTGCACCCAAATGAACCAGACTTGTGCAAGTCCACAATTCTCTTCCTGATATCTTGGCTGACTTTCGACTTTCGTTACTCAAAGCTGGTAGAATTAACTCAGGACCCAAACCTATAAGTAGCTTGCAAAGACTGACATCATCATTGGGCTGTCCCAATGTTTAAAGCTAGTAAGTGTATTTAAACTTTTGAGCTTCAAGTAATAAAAATTGGCATAAAAAAATTTGTCTCTCATTATTCTAACATTTAGCAAATAGAAATAATTGTGGTAATCCTAACTGACCTAAAAAGGGAAAAGTTTATTCTGATTTCATGTCAGACAGTGAGAAAAAATGCATATGTGTCTTTTTATATAGTGTATGTAAACTTTTGGTTTCAACTGTACATTTTCTACAATGGGCAAGTCAAAGTCTAGATCTTAGTCAAATCAAGCATCAGTGGCACTATTAAAAAAAATGTGTCCACGAGCATCATCCAACTAACCTGATCAACCTAAAGCAAATCTTTCAGGAAGAGTGGGTGAAAAACCACTCCCACACTGTCGCAAAGCTGGTAGAAACTTACCCAAACAAAACTGAAGCTGTTAATGCAGCTAAAGGTAGTTCTATCAAGTACTAGTCTGACATGACTGAATAGTTAAGCAAAGGACATTTTTTATTTAAAGAACTTTAACATTCTACTTTAAAAACATACTGATATGCTATACAAAAAAAACTGGCTAAAACAATTCTCATTTATAATTCAGAACTGTCAGTCAGGAGTCAGGTGCTACAGTTCAATATTATATATATATATATATATATATATATATATATATATTGATAGATAGATAGATAGATAGATAGATAGATTTTTTGATATATTGATGTATTATGCAGTATTTTAAATGTAATGTGTGTGATTAACAAGATGAAAAGTGAACTGTGTTTATACACTCGTACATTTTAGCTCAAATTGTGCTGTGAGTTTTATTTACCATCTCTATATAGAGATGTAAACAGTTTTCATGTCTCATTGCTTGCTAGCAGCTCAACACAGAATCACAACTTCCCATACACACACAGAGCCAAGAGTGCCTAGTTATGTGATTACAGAGTTGTTTATGGAACAGATCCAGGAAAATGAAAAAAAAGGAAGTCCCTGATTCAGAGATAAAGTTACATAATATAAGTGTCATACCTGAAAAGTTTCATTGAAACTCTTTTGTGCTGAGAATCATCACTTCGGTCAGGCAGCCTGTGGGCGGGTGTTCCTCTTCAGATCAGGGTAATGACGTGGTGGGGACCCGATATGATAAGACCTTTCCTCTCCAATTCGTCTTTCACCCACAGTGCTGTTCTCGAGGCCCTCAGCCGTCCACAGACGCATCAACTCACTAATTGTTTTCAATGTTGTCTTGATAGGACTACAGCTGTGGCCACGCAGATCCTTCATTATCAAGAAGAGTGGGCCCGGGTAACCTTCATAATGAATGAAGTCACATTACTGTGGAGAGGTAAAGGAGAAAATGGAAAAGTTATAGTTCCAAGTCAGTGGAAATTCAGTTGACTTTAATTTCACTTTATTATGGTCACCAAATTCATTTTTGGGATTTTATCAGAATTCTGAATTTTCAAAATGATATACATACACTTATACACAACACTGTATTCATTCACTGTTGACAGTAGGTGCTAACTTTAGCTACCAAATGTTAGAGCCCACTGGCACCTACGTTTGCTTTTCTTCATTCGTTTCTTTTCTCTTTCTTGGTGCAAGCAAAGTGTCTGAATGATTGTGTGTTTTTATGTATCCAGAACCATTCAAATAACCAGGAACACAACACTGTAAAAGTCAAACAGGCGAGAGCAGAATGAGTTAGAAGAATATAGACCTCATTAAAGAATGGCCACGGAAAGGATTACAGGGTCCCTCTTGGTTGTCTGATTTTGTCTGATGTTTTAACCCAGAAATGGCAATTACATCAGACCTAACAAGCAGATTCTGTTTACATTCTGTTCACTACTTCACTGACATGCACAGGCTAGCATATATGCACTACTTGCTAAACTCACTGCATTTTAGAACATATTAGCATTTAGCTGTGCTACACCTGAACCAAACATTGAAAAGCGTATGGGATGCTTGCAGGAATTAGCATCATGCTATTGGTGGTAATCAAATAAGCAAAGCTACCAATAAGAAGTATTAAAATGTTACTGCATTAAACAGTGCTATGTAATATCATAATAGCACATTAAGCTCTCAGTGTAAACAAAATATTTTTTTTAAATTATAACCTGACTTGCATAACTCATATAATGTTTAGTCTGTGTGAAAGCAAATTAAATTAATATTCAAACAAAAAGAAATAATTAAACAAGGTGTGTACATGGTCACCAGGTGAAGTATCATGGTCAAGATGACTTTTTGTTTGTTTGTTTGTTTGTTATTTTCTTTAAATCAGCCTTTACTAGAGACAACACCTCCTCTCCCCAGGCATCAGTTAATGGTATTGAATCTCTGTATTGTTTTGAAATTGCAGAAATCATGGACTCTATGTGTTATTCACTAATTCACAACTATAACTTTAAACTTTAAATTATGCCAAGATAATATTTTATTAACCTCACCAGATAAACAGTGTGTCACCTGAGACTGAAAAGTACCTAATAACATGTAATCCCTTCACAAGCACAAATGACAGCTGTGATTGGATTTGGTACACCATAGAACTGTGCAGTTGGGCTGGATTTGGTGGATGCCTTCCTTGGCACAATTCTGAGTTTCCTGTAGACTGGGATTTTAGCCTCGGCTGGTAGACCTGTATGACTGTACACTTCCATACACCAGCATATTCAGCTACTTTCTTCACACTATGCCCTTTTGCACGCCCAAATGCGATCTCTGCTTTTTAACATTATCCCTAACATCTGCTTTGGAGCCATTTTCCACACCTCAAATAAGACATTCACAGCACTGTAGCAGCTCTTCTCAATCTATGGATCCATCTTCACACCTTCCTGGGTATTTATAGCTCAGTCACCCTCATGTAACACCATTTGCTGGAGCCTGAGGTTACTACCACCTCAAAGCAGCCAGTGATTGTGTGCTTTTGGTTTTTATTGATTGTAGTATGGCATCTAGGTGATTTGTTTTTGTGATTTGGGCTAATATTTCTGTACTACTGAAAGTAAAGAATACGTTTTTGAATCCAACCATTAGGTCTAGAGAATCTTTGACCAGCTGTATGGTCATGGCTTCCCGAACACAAAAGCTCAGGTGAGTCATACGTTACCCATGCTTAATATGCTAAGCGACCTGTTACAGCTCACATGCCTTAAATACCTAAAGTCCTGCACAATGCCTACATTAGAGCTCAACATGTTTGAAGCAGATGTTCTGTCATTTGCATATGTGAAGAACATTCTTTGTGTTAATCACAGCTTACAAAAGCAGAATGATACAATATGTCATTACCACAGACCCGAGGGGCATGTCCAAATACGATCTTTAAAAAATGTGCTGATCGCCCATCGATAATGCTAACGCTATGAACAGATAAACAAACAAACTGGAGCATGCAACTTACGATTGGAATCTTGCTGGCAAGACAAGGCTGCAGTTTGCTGAGTTATTTTAGCTTGCCTACTGCCCTATGGGCAGAGAGAACGATAAAGAGGAAATGTCAGTGCTGCCTGACAGTATGTAGAGGGAAGTGGTAAAGTGACATTCGCCTTATCACTATCACAGGGCAAGAAGCCTATACCACAGCATGCGAACAAACAAATACAGCAGGCCTCACAACAAATAGTCTTTATTTAAACACTTCAAGTTAATCTTTAATGCTCTTTAATATAATACAATATACAAAGCTCTGTGAATATGTCATCTTTTGCCAAAGAAATTAAAATTCTCAGACTTTTTGATCCATTTCTCTGCACTGCTGTTGCAACACTGCAGTATAACAACCAGCAAACTCTTACAAGCCTCCCTGTCATTCTGTGATTTGGTGGTTTGAACCATATTTAAGATTCTGGCATGAAGCTTTCAATATCTCGCCAGTGCTCCAGCGAGGTGCAATGTGATACTGTGGTCTTTGCCTAAGTAGAAAAACCTGATGTCATGTATTAGGGACTAGGATCTTATGCAGCCCTTTATTAGATAGCTTGTGTATACTACAAATCTATCTAACCTAACAGAGGAGCTTTGGGACAAGGCCTTTTCAAACACTAAGCCCAACATGTCTTATGTCTTAAAACAAAGCAGGACCTGCTTCATAGGGGGCAGGGTGAAAGATTTGTTTGCCTGGTAAGTAAAGACAAGACAACGACTTGAGAGTAAACGAAGAACAGATAAACACGAAGCGGTATACCTTGAGTATAGAAAGATGGGGAAAACCCCCTTACTCCTCTCCCTACTCCTAGCACTGATCAGGCTATCAGAGACCAGTAGTGCTCCACTCATTCTGACATTACCGAAAGACATTAAACCAGGAACCCGATTACAGATATTTATCTTAAAGGGCATGTGGCTTAAAAGTTACACAATGAAACCCAATCAGTTTTTAAAAGAACATTTTGAAAGCAGCAAGTTGTTTAGTTTGGAATGACACTTCTATTAGTCAACAGCTGGACAGAACCGTTCTTCCATTGCTATGCTAATTTGCCCTTACAGGCCTTGACAATATGCTAACTTAGCCACTCTGATTTTAATTGTGACTTCTTTCTAATCCCCCCTGAGTTCATGTAAGTTTCTACTGGTCCATTCATTGTGAATTATTCATCTGGTCTGAAGAGCAGCTGGCATAAAAATAATACAATACAGTGTAAAAATATGATAATACATAATCCATAACTAAAACATTGCCCAGGACTACAAACCACCCAGGTACAATACCAACAGAACACCTCCTTCAGTAAATTGCCTGTTAGCTACTACAAATGGCTGTGCAGATCTTAACTGACTTCCTTGAAGCAAATTCGGCATTTAAATCGCTGTAGAATGTATGTAGTAACATCCTTCTCTGTGGAGAGCATGGCTAGCTTTCCCAATCAGTTTTGATGTCAAAGTTGTCATAGTGTATATGATTAATAAATGCATGCAGCATAATTTACAAAACTGTTTTTAATTTATTAATTCATTTCTCCTTTGTAAATCGCTGGGACTTGGGCATTCAAACTGACTGCCATCCCTGATTGGAGTTTGCATGGACATACTGACTCTCTGTGTTTGCTGAATATGGTCAAACATTTATTTGTAGTTAGGGATGCACTGATACCGTTTTTTTTTCCTTCCGATACCGATACCAATACCTAGAGTATTAAAAGATCGTAAGTATCGGAAGACAGAGAAATCTTCCAGAAGTTTAGAAAGACTTCTCTGAAGCCCTAAAAATGCCTGAGGATTCCCTCCTGGTGTTATATCGACTCTACATCAAACTCGCAGGGGGTGACCAAAAGGGTGATCTCAGTGCTTGGTGGGGGGGATAGCAGGAAACACATTAGACATGTCGCCTGTCTATTGCAGGGCAGACACACAGACATACAGATTCAAATAATGCTATCCGAAGCTTAATTGGAAAACTAGCGTACCTCATTCTGTACAACATCCTGGAGAGTCTTCGTGTTGAAACTTTAGCATTGGCTTAAAATATTAGTTATGGTTAGTGTTAGTTGTAGTAGTGTTGCCAACAGCTTAGCCCTGGATGTGTCCAACCTTTATTATCTCTCCACTTGGCAAATCAGCCTACATTCTTGTGACTGTGGTTAAAGAGTTTCACAGCCCTAATTTTTACAACTTCAGAAATTCAACAACATGTTTGACACTAGCCAGAAATAGAAAAACAAGTGAACTGGTGGCAAATCCTGACCACCACGATTTTTTTTTATCAAGATCAAAACTGCACTTAGATCTCTTCTTTCTGGGTATGACCACCACCTGTAACTGATATTTACGAAATTCTACAGTGCATCTCCCTACTGAAATGGAAAGAGCAGCTCACTTCCAAACTCTACGCTGAGGTCATACGCGCACTTTGTCTAAATGACCTGTCGCCTCATAAAGCCTCTTGCCATCACTGGTGAGTTCAAACTCCTTTTATCAGAGCAAGTCATTTCAGTTAAAGCAAAGTAGCGTCCCTGTCCCAAAATAGCTCCTGTATAAAAACCTCCTCTGCGTCCTAATGGCTACGCTTTTCAGCAATATTCAAGCCTTTTTCTGCCTTATTCTGAGTTTAAGGGAAACACGAGACAAAACAATATTGTTACTTCAACACGCAGGAATTTATGGGCAATAATTCAAAAACACAAGCCCCTGGAGGATGTATGAGGCCACTGGAGACTCCACAAAACACAGACAGAGCAACAAACAAACTCGTACACGATGCATGCGGCTCACACACATCCCACTCAGCTGCTCTTACGGTCACAGCTAAAGTGACACTCGCATTCCACAGGCCTGCCATTTCACACACTGATGATTCAGAAGGGTCACATATATTTATATTTATCTCTGGCATGAGCTTCATCCTAAAATGACTCAATAGTGGAACCATGAATTTCCCTTCTACAAAGCCTATTGGTTTGTTTTTCTTGGCTCTATCAGCATCCTTCGCTATTACACCCTAACCACTGTTCTCACCTCACCCCTCGCCAAAGCTGAGCATCAACTACTCAAAAATGTGGTAAAAGTGAAAGGAGATATTAATGGTCTTCAACGACTTTTCAGAGCAAATCAGTTAATGGCTAGACTTGGTCTTGTGTTCTGCGATGGAGTTACAAGGCTAACATTGCCAACAAATGCTTGAAGTCAATAGTCACCCAAAACATCTCCTAACCACTTTCATCATGTTCAGATCTTTATTAGGCTTTTTGGTTTGCTTTAGTAGACTGTGTGCCTTACAGACAAGATTTGGGTCACTGTTGACATCTTGTGTTTTGTTAGTATTAAAACCCTCAAAGTTCTTAAACTAAGGAAGGAAAATTTAAACATCAAACATGACTTCACTGGTCAACATCAAATAATAATAGTTCTAATAGTTCTAAAGCAACTGTTAACTGCTGCATACCACCTATATACAGTATATATATTATAGATTATATTACAGCAGCAAAGGTATAGCAAGGTACAATAAATAATAAATACTAAGTATTTTAGTATTTTAGTATTAGTATTTATAATATTTATATTGTTATATATTGTTTTGTTCATCTATCTTATATTTGTACTGAGTACCTTGCTATCCCTTTGCAGCTGTAACACTGTGAATTTCCCCACTGTGGGACTAATAAAGGATAAAGGATATATATATATATATATATATATATATATACACTGCTCAAAAAAATGAGTTTGCTTTGGTGTTAATGAAATTAACAACAGGTGCAGTAGAGGAGCAACAATGAGACACCCCCCAAAACAGGAATGGTTTAAAAGGACGAGGTCATTGACATTTTGTCCCCCCTCATCTTTTCCGGCTGATTTTTCACTAGTTCTGCAGTTGACTTGGGTCAGCATCACTACTAGTACCATGGTGCGGTACCTGGACCCTACAGAGGTTGCACAGGTAGTCTAACTACTGAAGGATGGCACATCAATATGTGCCATTGCCACAAGGTTTGCTGTGTCTCCCAGCACAGTCCTAAGAGTATGGTGGAGATTCCAGGAGACAGGCAGTTACTCTAGGAGAGCTGGACAAGGCTGTAGAAGGTCCTTAACCCCTCACAGGACCGGTATCTGCTCCTTTGTGCAAGGAGGAACAATGAGCACTGCCAGAGCCCTACTGCTGTGAATGTGTCTGATCAAACAATCAGAAACAGGCCTCATGAGGGCGGCCTGAGGGCCCGACGTCCTGTAGTGGGCCCTGTGCTCACTGGCCAGCACTGTAGAGCTCGATTGGCATTCGCCATAGAACACCAGAATTTTCAGATCCGCCACAGGCGCCTTGTGCTTTTCACAGATGAGAGCAGGTTTTACCTGAGCACATGTGACAGACGTGACAGGCTCTGGAGACGCCATAGAGAATGTTATGCTGCCTGCAACATTATTCAGCATGACTGGTTTGGTGGTGGGTCAGTGATGGTCTGGGGAGGCATATCCCTGGAAGGACGCACAGACCTGTACAGGCTAGACAACGGCACCCTGACTGCTAGTAGTTATCAGGATGAAATCTTTGGACCCATTGTCAGACCCTACGCTGGTGCAGTGGGTCCTGGGTTCCTCCTTGTGCACAACAATGCCCGGCCTCATGTGGCGAGAGTATGCAGGCAGTTCTTGGAGAATGAAGGAATTGATACCATTGACTGGCCCACTGGCTCGCCTGACCTAAATCCAATAGAACACCTCTGGAACATTATGTTTCGGTCTGTCTGATGCCACCAGGTTCCACTTCAGACTGTCCAGGAGCTCAGTGATGCCCTGGTCCAGATCTGGCTCAATACCATTTTGAGTTGCTGCTGTGGAATTTGGGGTAAATGGACGAGCCTGCTACATCAATTTTTTCGCTTTGATTTTCAGGGTGTCTTTGAATTCAACCCTCTGTAGGGTGATCATTTTCATTTCCACCAAAGGAAGATACAGGTATATGCAAATTTCACAACACAGTATATTTTCAATACATGATTCAAAAAGTAACACAAGCAAAATTTCACTATGCATTTACTTCATTTACAATCTGATCATATGTTTCTACATAAAGCATGTCTCTTAATTTTTGGCTGAAATGACTGTGACAGGGGATTTCACTTTAGCCATACTATCCACGACCTAACAGTGAGGCACTCTACAACCTAATAGAGGTTCTCATCAGAGGCTGTTAATATCCCTATGGGCCGAGCTTTTTTTGTCGCCCCTATCAGAAATGCCACATGAGACATTCTGGGTGTCAATTTTCATTCTGGTTATGTCATAACTTTCTCAGCCATTGCAGAAACATATACAGTTCTGCACACATGTGTGCCTGTTCAGTGGCTATTTGGTTTAATCTCATCATGGTTTATCATGTCATTCGGATTTCACAGGGATTAATACAAAACAGTTTACATTTCCATCAGATCACAGCACCAGAGTGCAGCTTTGTTAGCTATTGATGACCTGTCGGAGTACAAAAGCAGTCTGGATGTCACAGACTACACTCAAAACCAACATCCCTAGTAACTCTGTATGTGTAGGTAAAGCCTAAATCCTAGATCCTAGTTCAATGCTGAAATCTCCTTGTAGTCTTAACTCTTAACATTACAGTAGATTTCACTGAATGACCACAATAAGGCCTAGATGAAAATCTGTCCCAGTAATACTGTATAGCACGGGTAACAAACGAGAGGGGTTTATCTTTTTGAGCATTTGGGCTTTGTTCCCGCTGCATGAAGCAGTCATGTTTATTAATAGAAGAAATGAGTTTGTTAGGATATTATATCCCCTTGATAACTGAATCCAAATGTTTTGGAATAGTTTGTTTATGCAGGAAAAAATGCACTATTAACTGTATCAAATGAATTTATCCAGCAAATGTAAATAAATAAGCGGATAAGAGGGGTTTGGGGGATAACGGCATTAACCCGGGTCCTCTGCTTTGTTCAGCAAATTAAGTAATGCACATATTGTGACATTAGTATCACAAACGATCACAAAAAACAACAAGACAGGGAAGCAAATCTGGTTTATAAACCTCTAAATATGACTGCATATTTGTACTACCACGCAAGCCCATTGTTGTGATTATAGAAGAGTTTGCCTACACATTATACAACACTCATATACACTTGTGCTGACACAGAAGGCCTCCTTGTATTACTATCTGGCCGGCATGTTATACATTTGTGGCTGTGGCAGCTGCTTTTGATTAGCTGTAATTGGATTCACTTGTTTTAATTTGGAACTCTGGTGTAGGCTTGTTTCACAATGCATTTCAGAGCAGGATCATTATTAGCCTTATGGCCAGTTTCTACTTTAGATAATGAAGTGGATGAAAATGCAAATGGAGCTCACAGTACAGTACATATTCTCTATCCAGTATACACATTTTCAACTCCTAAAATCTAGAACCCCCAAACATTGTACTTAAAAGCAAAACACTTAGAATTTTGGGCCTACCTGAAACAGTCAATTACAAATTACTATTCAATAAAGGTTCCTAAAAGGTTCTTCGCTTGCATGTAAGGTTCCAGGGGGAAAAACATTTCATTGCCCTTTTGCATCAATAATTGCCTACTTCAAAGGTTCCTCATTCCTGTACATGCACTATTCTAAAGGTGGTGGTCGGAGCGGCCAGTGTCCCACAATGACAGTGATCTGACTGGCCACCACAGAGGGCACCTCAAAAGTTCTGCCACTCCAATGGCTTCCAACTCTAGAAGTTGAGTTGTGGAAAAAGCTCCCCATAGAACTCCCACCCCATTCACACTTTCACTCCCAAACCAGACCCCGCCTCTTTGTGCCTGGTGGCGCGCTTATGCTTTTATGGAGAATTGACAACCGGCGATCATAGGAACAACTCTACAGCACATTAAAACCATTGGTGGTTTAAGACATGGTTCCATGTCCACTTATTTCAGTTTTAGATCATTATATTACATTTTAATAACCACAGATCAGAAACTAATCACCCTAGGAGTTAGACTAGTTCAAGACTAGGAGTTCAAGAAGGCTTAACTGGCCTTACCATGTCTGCTTAGGACCCCATCTCTATACATAATGCTATACAACATGAGCTAAGGTAACATAGTTGACAGTTAGTGTTTTTCTTCAGACATGCTAAATTGTTCATTGTTGCTACATTAGTTGCTTATAGAAATAATGTTGCTTTATCTGAACCATATGCTAGCCTTTGCTAGAGATGACTTAACAAACTAGTCTGACATAGCACACACTCACATTGTGTGATGTTAGCTTTGTGTTTGTTCTCGTGGGGCAGTAGAGTGTTTGAGTCGCTCCAGCATAGCTCACTTTTAGATGCTCATCTTGTCATAAAATGGAAAAACTGTATATACATCGTCATAGTTGAATAAGAAGAGTTCTAACTAGAGTCAAATAATATGGATGTAAATGGCTGTGTAAAACTGCATCCGGGCCTTCTTTTACCCCAACTAAAATCACCTAGCTTCTTTATACAGACATGAGAGAATAATTTAAGGTGTTGAATAAATGTATGCCACTTTTAAGGGAAGGGATTTAACTGTAGATGGTTCATTTAAAATCTAAGTAGTTTTTAAAGAAGGACTTATGAAGTGTTTTTGACTTATCAGAAAAGAAACAGTAGTTGTGCCACCACTTGTTTTCATCCTTCCAGTTTGGTAGTGTTGTGTATGGGGGACCTGACTTGCATGTGGTTTTGGCTACAAGTAAACTGGGGTCAAATTTTGGGTGAACATTAAAAGTGAACCAAACTATCGACCAATGTTTACTGTAGCAATTAGTACAACGTTTAATTCCAAGTACGAGACATTCACTTTAGTTGCTTCAAAGCAGTGAGGTGATAAAATAAGGTTTTATAGATTTAGCTTTACCAGGCCCACCCCAGGTAAAACAAGGCACAATAAGTATCTGAATTTAAAGAAAAGGAAGTGTGGCCTGGCTGAAGCATCATTACAGAAACACTAAAACATACATACAGGTCAAACCAAAATCATGTTTACACCAAAACTGCTCTAACCACAGCTAAAGAAAGCCTGTTATGGCAGGCACATGTTTATCTACACACTTCCATTGAGAGTGAAGTCATCTTTGGATAGCTAGCCTGCATCTTACGTGAGCCTCCAGGTGCCTCACTACTGGCGTTAACAGCCGCTCAGGAACAACAGCTAATCCTATGTTTGAACAGGCATCCGCCATTTTGTCACATAACCCCTTTCACTAATCATACATGGACTATTAGTCCATCTATCTGCTGATGAACACATCCTCTTCCCCACCAATTCAGGGTAAACCGCTTCCTTCCTATATTATTCCTGAAAAGTAAACAGGGAAAGATGAATTTTAACATGCTATGAAAACATTTCAAATACCAAGACGCAGTTTCAGCCCCGGATCTCATCAAAGTTCCAGCACCACCTCAGCCAACCACAACAGGGCATGATCGTTCACAGGATGAGCCAAAAAGAGCCACATTGACCTCAATAACTCTCACTGCAATTGAGTAAGTGTTTATCAATGCCTTGTTTTTACCAAATGTAAAACGTGTTAATGTAATGAGCTTAAACTGTGAAAATTAATTTAGAATAATGAGAATTGATACAGTTTACTTTGAGTCTAATGTTATAGATGTCAAATTATATTATTATATGTAATTACATGATTATGACATACTAGTAATGTACGGTGGCATTCTGCATTAGCATTTTTAGCACAAAATAAGACAATAAAAATAATATTATGATCTAGTAACCTTAGATAATTATAAAATATCTCCTACAAACAAACATACATTTGATATTGATATGATTTGAGCTTGTTTTAACAAACTATGAAAGGGGAATTATTAACTTTGTTGGCACTGATGATACCTGTAATTGAGGATATTAAACTAGGACAGATTTCGGCCCAGAAGGCCGCAGTGGTAAAGGCCAATATTTGTTCATCTTCTTGAGATATGAGAAGATACAGAAGTGTAGGCCATGTGTAGATAAGCCTGTGATATGGACCATTCTTGGACTACTCCAACTTTATATGAAGATAACAGTGACGTGTTGTGGCCCTGTAATTGCCTCAGATGGTGATTTAGTCACTGGATTAAAATTCGATCAATACTTCTCAGGAACTGAAAAAATAACAGTAATCTCAGCTCATAGTTTGTCTGAATCACAGCCTAAAGAAAAAACACATGGAGTGACTTTATCGTTCTGCAATTCAACGCTATGCGTGTCACTTTTTTCTAAAAATATGCACTGCAGCAGACCAAAATAGACCAAAACCTATTTCTGTTGCTTGTTTCTGTTGGACGAGTGTCATGGACTCTGATGTGTGCATGCGAGAGGGGAATGTGTTTTGTTTTTTGTACTTTGCAAAGAAAAAGAGTTTGTTCTGAACTCAATCAGTTATGACTCATCACCTCAGCATAGGTCTGACAAATCTCTACATAGCTCAGCCATGTTATGATTTTCCAGAGCAGCAGGCTGTATGGCCGGCTAAATTTAGACTACCTGTACAAAACACGATTTAAAACATGAATACAAAAGAGTGGAATGGAAGAAATGTACTCTGATTGAAGATTTTAATTTCAGACAGACAAACAGACAGATACATAGATAGATAGATAGATAGATAGATAGATAGATAGATAGATAGATAGATAGATAGATAGATAGATAGATAGATAGATAGATAGATAGATAGATAGATAGATAGATAGACAGACACAGACATTGATGGATCAATGGTGATTGATGGGACAATCAGACAGGCAGGCAGACAGACGTATATAGATAGATAGATAGATAGATAGATAGATAGATAGATAGATAGATAGATAGATAGATAGATAGATAGATAGATAGATAGATAGATAGATAGATAGATAGATAGACAGACAGACAGACAGACAGGCAGATAGATAGATAGATAGATAGATAGATAGATAGATAGATAGATAGATAGATAGATAGATAGATAGACAGACAGACACAGACATTGATGGATCAATGGTGATTGATGGGACAATCAGACAGGCAGGCAGACAGATGTATATATATATAGATAGATAGATAGATAGATAGATAGATCGATAGATAGATCGATAGATAGATCGATAGATCGATAGATCGATAGATAGATAGATAGGCAGACAGACAGACAGACAGACAGGCAGACAGATAGATAGATAGATAGATAGATAGATAGATAGATAGATAGATAGATAGATAGATAGATAGATAGATAGATAGATAGACAGACACAGACATTGATGGATCAATGGTGATTGATGGGACAATCAGACAGGCAGGCAGACAGACGTATATATATATATATATATAGATAGATAGATAGATAGATAGATAGATAGATAGACAGACAGACACACTGGCCTATGAAATGAATACGTAATATAATCCTGAGCTGTCTCTAGTATTAAGGGTGCCACGTGTAATTTGTCATAGAGTTCACTCCGACATCAGGATGTTGTGAGTTTGAACCCCAGTCATCTATACCTGGAAAACCATGAGAGGTAAATGCCTGAAAGGCCTGTGTGATAGAATCTCCTACCAATGAGGAAACGAGTACAGAACACATTTACTTCCCATAAGCCAGCCCATTTTAGAAGTCCTAACGAACACTTAACAAGACTTTCCACAATTTTATAGTCCTTGATTGTTGTTAGTCATTAAAGCCCCCACAGTACACAATCTACCCTGAATGACACAACACACACTTTCAGATCATGCAAACGATTGAGAATCCTGACCAGTGATTCAGATTCTCATAACCTCCGGGATGTTTATCATGAACTGCTACATTGCAGGGTTTCTCACAAACTAACATGACTGTCTCTCTAAACAAATGTGGTTTGTGCTGTCAAATCCAATGCGGTCACAATTACGGCCCAAACCTTTCCTCATCGCTTGTGTTGTGGTATGTTTTACTGCACACAGTGTACCGACATTAATGCTGTTGCCACAACTCAACAAGTGTATCCTTTACCTTCATACACCAGGCAGTCCTCTATTTAGCTGCCATGCTTACACCATCTTCTGTACACACTGACAAATTTCCTTCAGCTCGTCTCTAATTTAGGGGCGGTCTTTCAGGCGTGATGTCAACATTGCATTCCACATCAGAGAATTGTCGTCCGTCACACACGGACACTGGGTCATAAATATTGAACATGTCTAATAATTACGATTCACAAACATGGTGGCTCTGACTGGACTGGAAGTGGATCAGAGGAGTCAACATTAGATTATAGACAGCCAGCACCCTAGGATAATCTGGAAAGATCCTCATTTAAGATCACTCAAATATCATGACACCTTTTACGATTGTTGGGGGGAGCAAATCCCCTCCCAAATTGACCTGACTATCCTGCAGTGTGGGCCAGACATCAACAGAGAACCTAGAAATAAAAGTCAGGAGAACTTTAGACTGAACTAAGATGCTTGAGTTTGCTAAATTCTGGCATCTTCCAGGTTGTTCATGAAAAGCAGTGTGATCAGATCATTTTAAGTTGAGCTGACTTTCCATAACGTATAAAGCTATCATTTTGGAGGTATATGGTTTTGTTCTGATGGCAATGCTATATGTATTGTATCTTGCTTGAAAGCATGTGTAAGCAAGAATACATTATATAATAATAATAATAATAATAATAATAATAATAATATTAATAATAATACTGGCAGCAACAGTAAACGACCTGCCACCCATAAAGGAAAGCCTGAACCTTGGAGACCATATAGAGTCATATAGATTAATATATATGTGTATAGAGATGGTCATGTAAATGCATGTATATTCTATAATCATGGACCGTCAGTAGCTAATCTACCAAACTGTTAATGCAAACAGTCTTCAGTAATATGTATGTTTCAGTAATTATTTCAAAGCTCTTGAATGAATGAGAATAACAAAATCCTTCTGATAGAGGAATGCATATCTTGCTTAGAATCTGAGAGGTATGTCTCAACTGACCTCTGCAGTTCTTAATATTGGTTCACTGCCCATACGGTACTTTATCAGGCTGAACAAGGGAGCTTACAGGCTGTCCAGGTGTTCAGACAACAGGATCATTTGTTATGCATGTACTATTTACAGCAAAGAGACTCTGAAAAATGATACTCTTCCATGACACAAGAGCTGGACGTCTTTTTAAAAGTACCACCAACCTGGTGATGTTTATAATGTTGAAATTGATAAATACTGATATACATATTTCTAATTATACTCCAGAGATCATCTGGATCATTCTGGATATTAGTGAAGTCTTAACAAATGACCTACATTCTGCTTAGACAGTTAACATGTTCCTAAACAACAGTGTATCCAAACTGATATTTAATATATTTCCCAAAGTATTCCATTAAATCACAATTGGGATATTTCATATAATACAAATCCATATCAGATAGACTAGAAAGGCTAAATTATCGGTCCTTAAACTGACATATAATAAACTGGCCCACTGTACGCCTGCCATTAGTCACATTGAAGAACTGTGTTAAATAACCACACTGAAAGAATTCAGATTTTCTGTGTTTTTTTTTTTTTTACAGATCCAGAGTCCTGTGTAGAGCGGGTACCATGCCTTCCTCATATTCATTTCCTCCAGCCTAATAAATTATGGTTAATTAAGTGTGTATTTAGTTTGCAGGGCTTATTTAGTTACGTAGCCTTTCCATTTGGGCTAACCAGTGAACCACGGCTGTTATTTACATAGCAACTTTACCCAACATCACCTGGTGCACCTTTGTAATAAAACAGAACATTCATTAAGTCTTCTCCTGATTATTTAGTCTAATACGTTTCAGACATATTGACTTGAAGTCTCATAACATCAGCCAAAGATATTACAAAAGAAGGAGACCAAAATAACAGAAATGAAATGTCAATCAAACAGATAAAGAGGAAATCTTGAAGAAACGTCAGAACACATCCACTGCCATCATCTATATCTTTCATGTCCAGCATAATGGCATCTCAATCTTTCCATTGTGGTATTGACGTGCTTTGCCTGATCTGCTCATTGTTATAAATACTTAAATATCATAATAATTAGGAAGAAAATGGTAAAAACGTTAATAATGGTTATGGCACATGTCATCAAATTATTATAGCATACTGTAGTATAGCATAGTAAGTATGCCCCCCCACAACCCCTCATCCCTACATGCCCCCAAATTTGCACCAGGGGTAAACCACATTGTCACAGTTTTAAAAAAGTGATCTTAAATTCTATAGTTTATTATTTTTTACAGAATTAATGATAAATAATTATAATAAACCATCTGCCCTATAAACTGTGTGAAGAACGTATAGTGAATTAAACAAATACAAACACTCCAAAGTGACTTTGAATAAAATGATTTCACATCAACTTACAATTGAAAGTATATTGTTGCCTTGTTGTCCTGTAAAGTTGCCATTTTGCAGATACTTATTTTTCTTTGGACAGCAATGACATGCTGGATGTGTTAAGGACCCACTTTATTGCACTTAATGTCATAAAAGATGAAGTGCAATCCACTAACATCTCTAAGAAAGCAGGAAAAACACTATAAATCTGGGTTCCTTTGCTTTCCCTTAAGTTTTCTTGTGTCCATGTGCATTTGGGAGGAGCCTGTAAATGCTTTGCCCACACCACTTCTATGGTAACAAATTACTACAAATCCCTCTTTCTGGAATTGCAGCTCTGTCTCCATAAATAACAAAATATGCACCTTCTAAAAAGATGGTTCTTCAAAGAGGATTGTTTTCTACCACTGTGGAACCCTTGAAATGAAATCTCGAATCCTTGAAATCTTTTTTTATGAGCATACACATTTACAACTTAATTTGCTTTTATGTGT
The DNA here is from genome assembly GCA_024036415.1 of Prochilodus magdalenae. NCBI lineage: Eukaryota > Metazoa > Chordata > Actinopteri > Characiformes > Prochilodontidae > Prochilodus > Prochilodus magdalenae. The sequence goes on along the minus strand of JAMWET010004060.1, from coordinate 267,075 downwards.
TTCTAGGGCCCATATGAGTGATAGCTTTGGAGAATCAATTTTGTTTTCCTAAAGAGCCTTTTTCTTTTATCTTTCTGTTAATGAGAATCAGAACAATTTCCTTGGAGTGATTCCATAACAGGACCACTTTTGGCCCACTAAAAACTCTTTCCATGGATGGTTCTTTAAAGGTCATCTTTTGTTAATGTGAATTAAGAGTGAAGAACCTTGTACAGCTTTAAAGATCTTGTGTAATGTAACAGTTCTATACCATTAAAAAGACGTCCACACTCTTACACCCTATTTGAGCTGGATTAGCTGTACCAGAGGAGGTCAAATGATGTAATCTGTGATTGATTTGACTGGCTGATTCACATGGGACAAAAAATCTCTATAATTTTTCCAAACAGCCCGGATCAAAACATCATCACAATGACATTTACTTCAGCATTATGTAACAGGCTACCACACACTGTGCAGCTAAATGGCATATAGTCTAGCCTTAGCCTAATAGGTTCATTCAACTTACCAAATGTGGCCAACAAGACATGTACTGCCTTGCGAGAGCTACTATTGAGTACATATTCCTTCTTCTTATAATTCATCACCAAAGGCATTGTGGGTATTTGGGGTCTTGACATAAACTTGATGATTAAGGAATCAGATCAAATGTAACCCGTCTTCAGATTGCAAAATGGAGAAAAAACTGGCATCTATTTCTACTATGCCGGTTTGTTATTACATTAATGGGATGTCGATTCGAGCAAGATTTCTCCCTCAGGAATAACATTAGTTGAACCTGGGGCCATGCTGTAATTTGAGTTAACACACAGTTATAATTAGCGGATTTCAAACATGGCAGATTTGTCCTGAATTGAAATCATGGAGTCCCCTCAATCATATTACAGCCTGTCCCCTGGTAAGACCAATCCAGCTCAAATAGGGCTTTAAGGTATTGAGGGCCCTCAAAGTGGTCTTTTGAGTGACACCATAGGGAGATCACTTTCGTCCATGGATGTTTTTTTAAAGAACACGGTAAAGCTCTTTGTATGATGCCATTGAAATCCCAAAGATATAAGGGAATGTCTTAGCAAAGCTGTTTTATCCAGCATTAGAATGCAGAAACTACATAGTAAATCTGGGTACAATAGCTTTCCCTAATGTTTTCTGGTATCCGTATGCAATTCAGTAGAGCCTGTAAAACCCACTGTGGTAGCAGCCCACACCACTGTCGTTATTCAGATCGGTGATCCAGAGTAGGTGCTCATCACCATGCCCATTTTTGGGGGAACGTAATCCTGCCTCGCACATAGACGACAAGTTAAAACACGTTTCTAAACTTGTACTCTGATTTGTTCCCTTGCCATGTTCTGACTGGGTTTCAGGATTTTCCCGGGTAATTGGAACATTCATTCTGGACTTTCAGTGGGGCTACTGCACCAGCTTGATACTGGGAGACCGAAGGGACTCCCAAATGGAACAGATTTGTCTTTTTGATGTATCATTAGCATTCCATGGCCGGCAGAGTCAACATTTATTGACCAGACATAGTTTATGATGATCCAAAGACACTTATCCAGCTCTGGGAGTTCTCTGTTGGTTTTGTTCTGTGCTGCTGTATGTTATAGTCTATGTTATAGTCTATGGTGAGTGTCATTTGATTTCCCTCTCAAATGGGGCAGGGATGTGTTCCAAGCCAAAGTTCCTGAATGTGCTGTTCTGATGTATGGTAACAAATTACCCCAAATCCCTACCACTCCCCCATGGACCACCACCCCCTGGCCTACCACCCCCCATCTTTAAAAGTAATGAGCTGTACAGATTTACAGCTTAATTTTTAATAGTGTTGACTGGAGAATTCATGACAGTGCATATGTGTTTCACATAAACATTTACTGCAGGAATTCAGCAGCTGCCTTGGCTTTTTTTTTTCAGCATCAACAAGCTTTTCCTGCTCATTAAACAGGACAGGGAAAAGCATTAAAACTATTGTCCATGTTAATCAGGCATGCGCTTCAGGTTTAGAGATTAGGTTACAAAGAAAGGCTGCCTCGTCTGTGAGTCGTGTGCCACATTTCAACAAATAATAGCAAAGATGCATCATGTTTCACTCAGACAAACATGTTTACAAGTATCGGTCCAAACTGGTGGTCAAGAAAATGAGTTCCTTTTGTTTCATCTGCCTGACCACCCCCCTTCTCCCACCAACCTCCCACTTCATGATGTAATGTTTCTATTAGGCCATAGGACAAGCACCACACACTTGAAAGAGACCGTAATCGAAAACAGCCCAAGCTCAACAAGTGCATTTTTTAACATGTTTGCTGGGCTAGGCCTCAAAAAGTGGGATCCGGGGGCGGCAGGGGTGGGGGGCTTGGGGTTGAGGACTCCCTGTTGTGAGCGTCCATGAAGCACGTTTGAATGCAGCGTGGGGTGGGGGCACAACAGGAGAGGGATGAGCCACCAACTACAGCTGACAAAAGGCGAGCAATTTGCCAAGCTACATAAAGAGATCCGTGGCTCCATTGAAGTGAATTTCAAGCATTTGGTTCTAATTAGGCCTGGCTCCTGGGATCGGCCCCGAAAGATACGTTCCTTCTGAACATTTCAAGTTCTATAAACAACCAATCTTCTCGTTACCAAGCTGACGGCTTTCAGGCACCGGCCCGCTCGCCTCTGCCAAAAGTTCGCCGCGTTCCGCGAGTTCTACTTTTGACTAATAATCTTATTTCGAATATTCATTTACATCACACAGCAAAAATCCCCAGAAGGCTGCCCTGTGCCAAGACACATCTAAACACCATGTGTCACAGTGAGAGCGCAGCCCTCCACTTTTAATATCATTTAATCACTTATTCTGGAGCAGACTGTGTGAACCCCCCCCACATCCCCCTTTTTAACATCAGTATACTCAGTGGGTTTCGTCCAGTTCCTTTCTGATAATGATTATGTCTATAATCACTCCTCCTATTCTGCCTGTCTGTCATCTGACCACATTTTAACACAGTGCTTATTAGAAAAACGCTCAAACTGACTTCCTCAATCTTCTCTCACCGCTGGAGGCTTCTGACTTCACACATGAAAAGCTTTTCAGAAGAAGTTCTCTCTTCATGCTGTACAAGCCGACATACACAATCCTTAATAAAATATCGCTGGTCTATCGCAGGTCTGTCAGTGAGAGAAAGCTGGCTCAGTGCAATACCCTCACACTATCAGTCCACTGCTGCTGCGAGAACTGATGTCTGATCGCTCCAGGACTTATCACAGGAAGGCCCGATGATTTAGGATAACTAAAGGCTAAAAGAAATGTTGTCTCACGTCCAACATGAACAGAACGCAGTGAGCCCCATCTCATTTCATTTCTCTCTCGGCAGAAGCGTGAAGCGGCCAGGCTGACAGAGCTGAGAGCTATAAGCGCAGGTAAGGAGGTTCAGTACTCACTGCATGTGTTTCGCAGAGGAGGCAAAGAGGAGGCTCGCCCTGCCTGGACCCGGCTTCCTGCAGCACACACACTCACTGAGACAGCACGCACACACGTCTCTCCTCCCCGCTCCCGAAGCCCAAACTACTCTTTACTGCCATCACTTTATTAAGCAGGGGAATACGTGGAGGCACACAATTCCCTCAGCTCCACACGGATCCCCACTTCATTTACACCTTTCATAGACGACTGTCATGCAGATTTAATGCACTTTATGAGTTTATGGAATAGAAGATGGGGTAGCATTTCTGTATCTGTTAAATGTTTTCTGTCTGCCGTATACATTTTGCAACACTCTAAAAAATTACAAAGCTAAATAGGATTTTTGGCATGATGCCAGACACGAACCAATGAGTAATGTAAGCATAGGTTCTCTAAAGGTTCTCTACCTGTGAATGATTTTTTTCCAGAACCATAAAGTTCCCTACCTTTAATTTATTTATTTATTTATTTTTTGGAAATGAGGTGTGCAGTTGTAGGTATGTTTAGGTTCTACACTAAATTAGAACCATAAATCCAAGAAGCATTTAGAACATTTTATTTATAAAAGTTATTTTTAAGAGTGGACAATCTCAACAGAACTGTTTTTGGAAATAGGATATGTGAGTATAAAGAACCTTCATGTAATGTTGAGGTATTTTTAGGTTCTACAGTAATAGGGTTAGGGTTAGGGTTATACCTAAAGAGCTCTGTGGTGCAATGCTATGGAGAACTACTGTTGGGTTTTGCAAATTAAATATTTTAGTGTGGAGAATCTACACAAAATGCAAAAGTTTTTCGATCCACAGAGTTTTCCCCAGAACCACACATCCTTCTTCTTCTTCTTCTTCAAAAAAAAAAAGTTCCAGTATGTGTTGTTGGAGTGGTGCTACCATCCTGCCCATGGTAGTTATTCCATGTACTTGAAAGAACAATTTTGTGAATTTAGAGAGTGTGTGAAGATCCCTGTAAAGTTTAAAGAACCTCCACATGATTTAAATGTCCTGTAAAAATTAGAGTAAGTATTTTACAAAATTCTCCATTCAAGCCAAGTACACCAGCTACAGCCATGTGTTCCCAGGACTGTAAATCTAGGCCAAGAACAGGAACATTTATTTTTACGAGTGTACAATCCT
>JAMWET010004060.1:210000-257500 GCA_024036415.1 Prochilodus magdalenae | reverse complement strand
TGTACAGACATTAACAGAGCAGCATAAGTAATATTGCACTTAGAGATGTGAGGTAGTAAGGATTATATATAAAGTGATGATTGGCAGGTCAGATAAAATAACAGTCCAGATTAGAGCAGTGCAGTAGAGTTTAAAAAACTGGAACCAGTATGATGGAGCTCAACACAGTTCAGACAGAAGGAGATCGGTGGTGTTCCTGCTATAGGGAGACTCGTAGAGTCTTATTGCGGTAGGGAGAAAGGATCTCTTCACCATGCTGGGCTTTAGAGTAGTTACCCTGTGTTAAGTATCTACCATGTACAGGCAGTGTATGACTTGACCAGCTCTTCACCAGTTAAAGCTGACATCACAGCATGAACATATGTTGTCAGTACAACACAGGAGTCACCAGGCAAACCAGCAATTTATTTATTTATAGTTTAAGAGATATTTAAGAAAGGATTAGATGGTAGATTATCCACTTCTACTTCCAAAAGTGGAAAAATAGGAGTTACTGAAACTACAGTTAAAAAGGTATTTAATGATGAAGAGAAAATGGGACTCCTAACAATCCTGCAAGAAGTCTATTAAACCACCAAACCGGTTCCCATCAGATAAACAGCACTTAGATTCCATCATCGAGAGACTCTTGCTTCGGATCTGAAACCATCCACAGGTGTTTCTGTCCATCCTTCCACTCTGAGAAGACACGTTAACGCTATGGGTCTGAAAGGAATTGTAGCTGTCAAGAGGCTCTTACTGAGAACAGAAGACAGATAAAATCGAAGAAACTGTGGAAATCAAACTGAGATGCTGCTGGTTTTCCTAGAACCATGGACAGACTAGGACAGAGTCTAGACCTCAACACCACTGAATGTTTTTGGAATGACTTGAATTGTAAAAAAAAATCAACCAATCAAAATCAACATCCGAGACTGAACTTTCAGGGTGTGGAAGACATTCCTGCCAATTTCCCCTGAAAGGAACAGAAGCTGTAATAAAGGTAAACGATGAAAACACTAAATACGGAGAAACACAGCTGTGCACTGTTCTCTTATTGTAAACGTGTTTAGTGTCTTTTTGCTGGTTCTGAAACTGAACTGAATGAAAAACATTCAAAATGAAAAACATTGAGGGTGGACTGTTTTTGCCCAGTACTCTATGACTACACAGATGTCTACTATGTGAGAGATCAACCTGGCTGATGAATGAATTCTTCTCAAGATAAGCCAGATTGATTCGTTAAAAGAATCTCAAAACCTCATCGCTTGCATAAATGCAAAAACAGAGTCAAATGGAACGCTATGTAGACGGAGTTTCTGGCAATAGTTTTATCATCCATGAATATGCTGATTGAATCCCATTCCCTCATGTAAATCCATCACTTCTCCGCAGTTTCTGGAGCAGCTGGACGGTATGTTTTTGGGGCCTGACTGGACGCAACCCTGGGGTTAAAACCAACTCTCCAGCCTGGTGGAGCATGTCAGGGTTATTGTGCTGCATGCTGTTTTAAGATATCGCAAGAACATCTTTTGCTGGGATGAAGAACAGCAGGAGACTTCCACAGCGACGTCCTCAGGAATTAACCACAGATGCCAAGCTAGCACTTGCTGTCTCTGATGCAAACACAGACAAGAAGGAATAGTTGAGGTGCCCTGTCCTCCACTCCAGATAGATGAATATCAGAAATACTGCACAAGAGGAACATCGATGGTCAGAATTATCTGTGCTAGCTTGCGATGTCTGTTTTCAATGTGTGTCTTCCAGCATAATGAGTTGTTTTCCCCCTTAAGGGATGATCTATGGGTTCCAAATGCTTCAATAGGCCCTACAGTTCAAACAACGTCAGGATATTAAATTTTCCCTCATAGACGACCACCTTTCTTGGTAACATTGAAATGATGGAGCAGGAACTTCTAATAGCATACTCATGTCGGGGTAATGCATTCAGGGATATTATGATGGTAAACCCATTTCATGCAAGAGGAACAAATATCGGGACTGGTTAGAATTAATGTCTTCAGGTTTTGGACGTGCTGTGCAGAAGATTATAAAACATTGGGTTATAAGTCTATGATCAATGTCAGATGAAGTGTTGGATATCCTGTTGACATTCTGAAGAGTTTTGGCTTTTGTGTGGCTCAGGCTACATCCTGTTGGTCAAGCAATGATTGTTATGCACCAAATCTTTTAGATTCATACTTTAAAGGGGGATTTGGGTCGTAAACCACAGTTCTGCCAAAAAGAGACTGAGGGAGACTTTGGTGTGGGCCCTGTCCTAGGCCAAAGTCTTGAAGCGTTCAGCAACCTGTAAGTCTACTGCCTGGACAACAAGACCAGGACGAAACTGGTGGTGGTAGTGGGGAGGAGGTGAGGGGGGTAAGGAAGGAGGAGAGGGTTAAAACACTGGCAACTGAAAGCAGCAGAACAGGAAGGCAAGGTGACGCCTTTTAAACACAGGTAGCAGACTGTGAATGGCTAGAGTAATGAATGAATGAGTGAAATAGCATTGGAGTCTTTCAAGCAGAACTTGGGCAAAAGTTTCATTTGTACAAATGCTGTGGCGAGCCATCCTAATCCCTCAGGATTATCGCTTTGATTGAACTCATGGTTTTATTCCACTTTTGTGGTTTTGTTCACCTGTGATCAATCAATACAAGACTTCATCGAGCATGTAAAAACAATCTTCGGGTATCCCTGTGTTTTCCAACCAAAAATTCCTAACTGCTAGGCTAGAGTGCCTGGGCTGATAAATGCAACCAAGCTAGCATTAGTGCTATTCTTACCATTGATGGTAAACAAAATCTACAACTCCATGCTGGAACATCTGGCATGCTCCATTAGCAAACATGGTGGCCCAACATCATACTGAAGACACTACTTCTATATGTGTAGGTCAATAAATATTTCCATATCAGTCAAATTTATCATCATTTGTTGTCCCTGGTAACCGGTATCTGGCCTTCCCAATAGTATTACAATCCCACACTTCCTTCTGGGTGCATCTAGTCTTTTTCTGACTATAAGTCTATCTGCTGTACCATTTAAGGTAGAATGGAAAATTCACAAAACAGACCTTACTTCAAAAGATTCTCAAATCTTGGACAATATTGAGCAGTCTCATTCAGTGTTTGGCAGAAACTGTGGACAGTTGCATCTTTACTAGCATCACAACCCTAACAGCATCCTGTAAGCAGAAGCCACCTTATGTTAACTGCTTTTGTCAAGATCAAAAGCAAGTAGCTAGTATAGATAATATTAGCTACTAGCAAAGCTAACTAAATAGCATAGCGACCTAACTTATTCACATGGAGGTTTGTTTTATTTTCCTATCTGTGTCTGTTTCGACATGTTGGTATCATCATGGTGTCTCACAGTAAACCAGCAAATCAGGGAGCACAGCTCATGTGGTTGTTGTAGCTCAGCGGATAATACCACTACCCACCAGGGAGCCACCAGCACATGTGGGAGACTGGGGTTTGAATCCCAGTCTGCATGGCTATGCTACACCAATAAGAGTCCTTGGGCAAGACTCCTAACACTGCACTGGCCTACCTGTAATATGGATACCCATGTAAGTCGCTCTGGAAAAGAGCGTCAGCTAAATGCCATAAATGTAAATGTTACTACAGGGTCAAAGGGTGTAAATGGGCATAGAGGGCTCAATCAGTATTAATTGGTATAGTGCTTTTTACAACCAACATTGTCTAAAAGCAGCTTCAAAGAAAATCAGTTAGTTATAAAAAGAAAAACACAGAGTTTATGTAAAGACATGGGGGAGGGGATCGGGTCCAAGCCCCCCTTGAGCAAGCCAGAGGTAACAGTGGTGAGGAAAAACTCCCTTGAGTAAGGAAGAAACCTCGAGAGGAACCTGGCTCAAGTGTGGAAGTCAACCTGATGAAGGGAAAGACAGAACTAACATAAAAGGAGCTTTAGAACATCTATTAGATCCAGTCTGATTAGTCCAGGACGGAGTAACTGCAAGATGGAGCCGACCCATAGATAGAGTTCATGATCAGAGCCAGACGCTGGTCATTGTAGAGATTGTGGTCACGCCGGGTGATGAACAAGCACTGGTGATGAACGTAAATGGCCATTTTTCACCCTGAAGGAGATCACATTTCTTCTAGGCTGACATCAGAAAACAGTTTAAAATGCTGAATAAATACATTTTATAGCACCTTTAAATGAATAGAAAGAACCCCACTGCATATTTCCTTGGAGTGCTTCTATTTTGAAGACTAGGTTGGGTTTCCTTTGTTGCACTGTACAAACAGTGTAACATGACTGCGTTCTATTATGATGATGTTCTGTTGTATTTTTACAGTCGCCAGCTAAATGAACGCGGCCTAATCAATGGTACCTATGAAGCTCTTTAGGAAAGAGAGAGTTGCTGGATATTTTCAACGCTCTCCAGCGGCCCCTGAAAATAACCAGTAAAAACGCTGAAAGGGTATCTCACATGTCCAGTTTCTCCAGCAGAACTAAACACAATCCCCCTCACGAATTATGATACGGCTGAATATGCGTGCATGGTCCCGCGCGATATGGAGCATTTTAAAAGGCTTATGACAAACAGTGCTGAATAAAAGAGACGCTTTTCCTTTCAGCTTTCTCTGGGGTGTCTAAACATCATGTAGTTGTGACTTTAATATGTCAACAGAATATGAAGTGTATTCTTGGCGTGCCAACATAAACACGGAGCTGTTGTTCTAAATCTAGAGGGTTGTCTCTCGCACGGCTCGGGGTGCACTGCTTACAAAAGGCTATTTGCCATTTGTCTCCAAACTGTTCCGAGGTCTTAACTACTGTACTTTCACAGTCAAACTAGACAATACAGAACAATAATAAATAGCATTCCAAAAACACTCTGCTTGACAACCTGCGATCTTGCCAAGTCTTTCTTTTCTAAGACTTTTTTTTTTTTTTTTTTTTGGTGGGCCTGGAGAACCAGAGATGTTTACATTCTTCGGTTTGTCTTTTAACTGACTATTTGGAGGAATGTACTGTAATAAATTTGGTGAGAGCTGTGTCTGATGTTATCATGAAGCGGCAAACCTGGAAGAACAGACTGCTGCATTGTCTTCTTGGCCCTAGGTTTGAATGTGAAGTGCTCTTAATGATGATTAAATGGGGAAAGGAGGAGGAGAACTTTTAATAACGTTTCTAAATGGAACATCAGGCCGTGAAAATTCATATTTGTGATTTATAAGAAAGACTACCACGTAGTGAAGAACCTTATAAACCCATTTTAAGGTCAACGGTTTGATTTTTTTGCTTGTAGATAAGAGGATACATGGTGGCCAAGCTAAATGAATATTGGGAAATGCGGGAAATTATCACAAAATCTGAAGAGAAACTAGTTGAACTAGCCAATTCTAAGAAAGTCAAAATAACTGGAAATCCTCTCTACTCTCTTCTTTAAAAAACAAAAGTTTGTTGTGGTATGTAAACACTGTTGAACTGCTCACTCTCCATCCCTTACTGTCCGTTACTAGAAACTACACCCAAAAACTATTGTAAAATATGTTACCAAAACATATATAGTTTAAAACATTTCATATTTTTAACTAGCTTTGAGCGAATCAGTATCTTATGTTTCTTTTATTAAAATAAATGAGAGCATCTCATTGTATTACAGCCGAAAACAATCATAACACTATCAGAGCCTAACCAGATGTCTCAGTAGTGACTGTTTAGTGACGATTATGGCTACTTTGAGCAGAACTCAAAAACACTAGCTAGTAGATGATCAAACGTAGCATTGAACAGCTGTGCACACAATACTTTACTGTAGAACATGTTTCTGTAGTGACAGTTCTTAATGCAACATGCTGATTTTTAGACTTTGGGAAACACTGACAAAACAATGGGATGCTTACCATGTGGTAATTAAGGGTGCAGCTAAAACAAGGCTCTGTCTATCAACTCATACTCTTGGGACATGAGACAGCATTTTCAAAAAGATTAAACTTTCTGAAATATTTTCTAAATATTTGAATTCCATAATAGAAGTAAATAAAATGTTTTTAAAAAGCACTGGAAAAAATGCAAGCCTTACTTTTCACAGGCTTTAGGGAAAGTGACATTCCAGTAGAAAGTATTAATGATGTATGGTATTAATTATTTTACTGTGGGGTCGCTTTTTGAACCTGATCTCCGTGTGTGCCTGTTTAGCCCATAATGGTTCAGCTCTGCCTGTTCACACTGACACTTAGCCTGAACTGTTTTTTTGAATGAGGCTATATACACATATGTATGGAAGCACCTAGAAGCAAAAACAGCTCAGCCACAGAAGCTGCTGAGAGCTGAAGGACTCCAGTGAGTCCACTGTTGAGCCACTCACTACAGAGTTCTGGAAATAGCATCAGTACAAGACCTGAGCAGCGAGAGATTCATTATGTGGGTTTCCATGGCAGAGCACCTGCACACAAGCCTAAGATCACTATGTGCAATGTAGTGCATAAGCTGGAGTCGTGGAAAGCATGCTACCTCTGGAATGCATGCTACTTCTGGAGCTGTGGAAACGAGTTCTCTGGGGTGATAAATCACACCTCGCTATCTGGTAGGCTGATGGATGAATTTTGGTTGGGCAGATGGGAAGAAAACTCTACCTACTGGAATCCGTTGTTTCAACAGAAAGGTTTGGCACAGGGGGAATAATAGTCTGGAGCTGACCAGAAAGCCTGACTGTGCCCCTGTACACAATGAGCTCCATGAAGACATCAAGCTCCATAATGTTTACTATGGAGAAACTCCAGTGTCCAGAGTAGAGCTTTGAACCTCAACCCCACTGAACACCGTTGGGATGAATTAGAATGTCTGTTGGAAGCCAGGTCTTCTCATCCAACATCAGTGCCTGACCTCACAAATGCTAGTTGACTGAATGGACACAATTTCCCACAGACACTGTCCAGAATCTTGTGTAACCTTCCCAGAAGAGTGGAGGCTGTTTTAGCCTCAAACAGGGACAATACCATATTAATGCCCCTGTTTTTGGAATGTTTATTTCTGAAGGATGAAGTGGGATTGGAAAATAGTCATGTAAAATGAATTACGACATGTTTTGGAATATAGCACTACAAAGTGGAACCGGGGAAAAAAAACATACAAGAAAAACATATGACACGGGGCCGTACCACAGGAGAACCGCTTGGATGGATCTTTAAAAAACTCAACTAAAAGGAACCTAGAGTGGTTCTTCTATGGCACAGCTCCAAGGAAACCTTCTGGCAACTTTATTTTTAAGAGTAAATGTTTACAGGCATTTAAAGTTCAGTGAAGGTTAATATGCTGTGCATGTCAGAGGGGTCCATTATCTACAGGTGACTCCAGAAAGAAATGAAGGCTATTAATTTAATTCGGCACATTTAAGCCGACCGGCCTATTCTTTCCATTAACCTGGGTGTGAAAATTCCCAGGAGGGAAACTATAGACAATTGCAACTCTGCTATAAGGTGAGGGAATTCCTCGCTGATGCTCCAGTATCTTGGGCTGTCTTCTTTTCACAGCAACACCCGTGGTGAGTGAGTCTGCGTGGAGCATGCCCTGAGCGGCAGAAAGGGTGAAGGAAATGATCAATCACAGGGCATAAACTGTAAACAGGCGAATGACACGTGGCAATATAAAATGGAAAATTCAAATAAACAAGAGCGAGCCTGTTTAGAGGCACCAGTGCTACAATAGCCCTGCGACGGGGCATCTGAGTAATCATTAAGAGCCATAACTCAGAGCCAGAGGACTTTAAATAAACAGTATACTTCTGCAGGCATATACACTCGCCCCAAATTTACTTTACCCAAGTTACTGAGAAACTGGAGGGTAAAGGACACGCAGCAGCTTGGAACAGTTGGTATCTCACCATCGCACAATCCTCCACAACCGCAGTGCAGTGCTTTCATACTGCAGTGTGGATGGTGACACGTGAGTTGACATATGAATAAGTTATTTCTTCTCCATGGGAAGTGAAAGATATGTAAAGACTTTCTGTTAGCTACTCAACACCTTCAGTTTTGGCATGTGTGACATGCTGTTATGTTACGGAAGACATTCATTATGCTAGGATTCCAGACTGAACTTTATTGACATTAAAATGTAAAGTACATGTACATACAGCTCCAGCTAAATATCAACCTGTTAAAGGGCCAGATCATGCTAAACTGAATCCTCATGGTTTTGGAAATAAGAGTTGGATGTAGCATGTAAAAATTGTTTCATAATGAACTCGGTCTGTATATGGAAGCTAAGTAAAAAAAATGGGCTTTTTTTTTTAATTTTTATAATTTTTTGGGGGATGTGGAAATGTGCCGAAACCTTGCCACTTTCTCTAATGTAACCAAAGACAAATTCCTTGTATGTCTGAACATACTTGGCCAATAAAACTATTCAGAATCTGATTTTATCAGAATCTCTAAACCTTAATTAGGGATTGCGCAATGTGCGACACTATTGTGATCAGTCTTCTTCTTCCTTTGATCTTCTTTTCACCAAACATATTTTATTGTCCATGAACTAGTCCCACAATTTAGGAGATATCAACACCGTTACAAACCCAGAATGGTCACTGCTTGTATACAGCTTGTTAATCTGATGTGAGGTTTTCATAAAAAATTGTTAAATTCCATAATTTTCCTATTAAGGATATATGGGGTGGAAAAGTGCCCATCTACTGTATTCAACCACCGGTTCACATACACCACCTCAGTGCAGACCTCCAAGCACAAATTTAATTTTGGTCTGACCCACACTTGTCTGTTTTTCTTTTTTGGGGGGGGGTATAGAGTCCCATTCATATTTATCCTGACACAAACCCTATTGTTTCCTTTAACCTACAGCCACTAAACTGTATTTACTCATTTAGGGCAGATCCCCATCTCTAATCCACAGCCATACTGACCCATTTGAACTCATATATTCGCCATTTTCAGCATACCTTAGAAAACAACAAGCAACAAGCTTTTTGTCACCAAGAGCATATTAATAGCACTACTGACATACCAGTACATGAACCAGTATGAAAGTAGTAGTACAGTAACCAGGTCAGCTGAACTGTGATCATATTTGTAAGCCAGGGTAAATGCAACACCTTTATACTTAACCAGTCAGTTGATAGTTAATGATAGCTAGCTTTTTCCTAGCATGTTAGCTTACCTGTATATTCAAGGGAATATCCCATTTCACTGTTGGAATGGTGTTTGGTGTTGACATGCCTTGATGTATTGTTTCTTCCACAACAGATGCATTCTTGCCACCCTCCTGGGCCTTCCTCAGCCTGGAGACGAGGCACTTCATTAAAAACAAACTGTTTTTCCACTGAAACCATAATTATTCCCAAATTCACAGACCATCATGTACTGTAACAAATTAGTGCCTTACTAAATACAAGTCCTGAATGATGGTGTTTTGTACTGCAGATGTCTGTTATAGTAATGGAAGCATCATGTACTACTATGTCTCCTACATCCAAATGACTGGACATTAAATATAATCTGAAACTCGAATTTGTGATCATAAGACGGACCGGTGGCACTGAATAAAATGACCTACATACAAAAACATTTCTGAAATGAATAGTGGAACTTTCAGAGACAGTGTTTGATTTTAGTTGGTGTGCATATATCTCAACAGCTACCACGTTTGATTGAATTAATAACAAGATGAAAACCATTCTATTAAATGATCTTCCGAGACAAAGACTGAGGTATGTAGAAGCACGTAAAGACAGTGTCGTTAAGTGAGTACTTCTGTACACCTACAGAAAGCCCAGTATACTGGACATTTGGAAAGAGGACGATACATGCTAGTTGTATGCGGAGTGCATCTTCACTCCACTCTCAGCCACTGGACTCTGCAGCTCCTTCAAAGTAATTGTTAGCCTCTCTGTGGCTTCCCCCACAAGAGCCCTTCTTGCTCTGATGCTGAGGTTTAAGGGACAGTCTGGTCTGGTCTAGGCAGTGCCTGGGTGGTATGATGCAGCTTCCATTTTATCACAGTGCTCACTGGGATATCCAAACACTTGAATATAGTTTTGTAGTGTTATCCTGTCCAGTGCATGTTTATAACTCACCTCAGATATTTCATTTTTATAACATTCCTTTAGACTCCTAGTTTGTCTGATCGTACTTGGATTAAGGTTGCCTATTATCCAGAGAAGGAGATATTTTAAGCATTAATGAGTAAAACCAATTGTGTCCTTGGTAGAGCAACATCTCTCATCCGTGTAAGCTTGAAGCTCCTGTACAACAGAAGCTGCACCGTTGCATACAGCAATTATCACTGAATATTTTCTTCTATTAAACCAATATCACTTGGAAATTGATTTAGAGTGTCAGTCTATTTCATTGTTTTTTAAGATGGTTGAATATTTTTGCCAGACACTGTATGTCCTGGTTCCTAAGATGCACTGATCCAGGAATTGTGGGATTATGCTGATCTGATTTTTTCTGCACTTATCGGCAAATGCTGATGATGACACATGAACATTTAGAAGACTGGAACTACATCTGCCTGGAACAGCTTTATGGAGAATATAACATTCAACATCTACAGGGTTATAAATACAGTGAAATGAATTCAATGCAGATTGCTTAGCACTGTATTGCAGCGCCACATGCTCTTTCTAAAAATATACATTCAATATAAAGACATAATAGTTGCACCAACTGACAGGGATGAAACCTGGTGGGTAGGTGTGACATCATGAGACATGCAAATCAAATTTCATGACCAGCCACACATGTATGAAAGGACAAGTCTTATCACTGTACCTGACTGACCCAACAGCCACGATTGCAGATATTCAGTGAGCAGTGATGCCCTACATCACCACCATTGGCAGGTGGCTGTATGAGGCAGGACAACATGCACATAGACCAGTACAACAACTGCCCCTAACACCATGCCAATATCATGTCACGGAGTGACTCAGAATGGCAGAATGACCAAAATGAATGGTTTGTTGTCACATGTCACACATTTAGAAGGCCTGGTGTCACTACATCTCCAGCCCACCATAATAATCTGCAGGAACTGTGTGAGAATTATAAAGATGCATGGTATGGATCATCACAACACACCATTAGGAACCTCTATAACTCCATGCCGAGATGTCTGGCATGTTGTGTTAACAAAAAAACAACCTGATGCCATACTGAGAGGCACTACTTGTGTGTGTGTAGCCCAAGAAATACTGTCCATATCAGTCTAAATGTATCATCATTTATTGTTCCTGGTAACCTTTATCTTCCTTCCCAAAGGCACTGCAATCCAACGCTTCCCTCTGGGCGCAGCTGTCCTTTTGATGATAAGTGTATATCTTAAGCATTTATTTGCAGATCCTGATGTAAATGGAATCAATATCAAAACCAATTGTTCATTCACGGCTACTGTTTGGTAAAGACTAGAAATGGATATGTAAGTTAACGTATAAGAGTGAAGTATATGTCAACGTACAGGACCTTAGTTTAGCGGTTACAGTGTTGGGTTTCCCACCCCGAAACACATGGTTGACTGCCACGTTGGGTTTTCAGCCACTTTTTTCCCCTAAAGAAAAGAAGGTCTACTCTTATGCTCATTCAGCTAACTATGGTCACATTTTCCAAACACCGTGGTCGAGATGCAATTTATCATGTTGTCAGAGGCTCTCCTAAAGGCCTGCATACGCTAATCTAGTCTTGCCCCAAAGTGATGAATTTTGTTGCGTTTACGGGAAGTCTCACTGCTGTCTCACTGCTCCCAATACGAAGTGCAAAGAAACACACACAGATCGGAAAATAAATGAATTGCTGTCTTTAGCACACAAACGTGTTAAAGGCCTCTGGCAGTCACCAATATGAGCAACATCAGATCATAACTGGTACAGTTTGTGCAGACCGGAACATGTGTTGCATTGATTCAACCGTTGCTACTCATATTTATCATGACCTTTCTGGACTCCTATGATCTTTTAATTATGTCCTGGCCTTTTTCCAATTTTCTGTGTCATTAAATCACTGAGCTCTAAACAAAGACATTCAGAGTGGTCTGATGTAAAATGTGCTACAGATACCTGTTAAATTGTTCACATTGGTGGTGAAAGGAACCAGAGGTGTTTCATTCCTATCAGAAAAATATTACACCGAAGAAATATGTTCCAAATATGTTGCATGGGAAGGGTTATATACAAAAAAATCTGTTTCACTGATTTACTTCTGTTTTATCAATACCAAATACACTGCTTGGTCAAAAAAAAGGTCATCGGGAGGTAAGAGCCTCCCATTGGATAATTACTGCATGGGGGATTCGGTTTCAGCTGGCAACAACTTATTTATCCCAAACTGACGCAGTGAGCAGCTCCTCATTTGTTAAACAACCATGTAGAAAGACACATTCTGTGGTCGTGGAGATGTTAATCTGTTTTAGAGGGGTTAAATCATTGGGATGCATTAAGCAGAGAGAACATTTAAGGAGATGCTGAAACTACTAAAATCAAGTTAAGAACTATCCAGCGTGTTATTTAAAAATGGAAGGACAGTAGGTACCCATCATTATCTGAGAATATGGTCAGAAAAAAATCTTGCATGACCGTAATCGGTGATAACATAAACGTTTGGTGACATAAAATGGTAGACAAACAACAGTAGAACTCAGGGAAGTGTAAAAGTAAGAGCATTTCCACACGTACAATGTGAGGGCATGCCAAGGGATTGGGACTAAACAGCTCTGTAGCCTTAAGAAAACCACTTGTCAGTGAGGCTAACCAGCAAAAACGGCTCCAGTTTGCTATGGAGCATCAAGATTGAAGTCCGGAGCAATGGAAGAAGGTCATGTGGTCTAAAGGGTCCAGATTTACCCTGTTTCAGCAGAATAAGAAGAGAGTTGGCTGAAGTGATGCACCCATCATGCCTAGTGCCTACCGTTGAGCTAGGGTTGCTAAAGTTGGTCAGGTCTAGGTTGAAAGAATTAGGTCCACTGACTACTTTTATGTACTGAGTGACCTGGTTATTCCATCAATGGATTCATTGGGCTCAAATTGCGAAGGAGTGGTTCAGGGAGCATGAGACAGCATTTTCAAACATGGATTGGCCAGCACAGAGTCCAGACTTGAACCCCATTGAGAATATTTGGGATGTGCTGGAGAAGACTTTGCGCAGTGGTCCAAATCTCCAATAAAAGATCTTGGGGAAGAATTAATGCAACTGTGGACAGCAATAAATGTCGTGATATTGCAGAAGCTTTTGGAAACTATGCCACTCTGAATGACATCTCAATGCTAATTGGTGACGACTAGCTTCCATTCATGCTTAGCTCCATTAGCATGCTTGGTTAAGGACAACTCTTCCCCATGGAACCCTCCATCTAGCCATCTATCCAGACCATCTATCCAGATGATAACTCCCACCCTACAGAAACAGCCGACATATGCACACCACAGCTTCACCTCTAACTGGCCCTCATTTACCTCTCAAGATAGTCTGAAGCAAGCTTCTGAGCCTTGCGCCCAGTCCAAGCAGAGATCTTTGTTATAGATCCAGAATTGATTTATAAAACCTTAAACTGGGATGGATCCAGGAACTTTCTCCATGGTGACCTCATGAGCAAATTCCTCCCTTTAATTGAGCTCTAATTGGGCCTGATTACATGGCTGTTAGAGGGAGTTCAGGGAGTAAAAACATCAGCCCCACTGCTGCAAGTCCACTCCACGGCTTAGGTAATGCGGTTGTCAATTACGCTCATATATTACAGGTAAGGTGTCACAGCGAGTTGAAACCCAATGGACCTCTTGTCGAGGCTGAAACTGGGCCGAGCTGAGACTCCACATAGAGTGCTCTCGCTTATGAAACGCAGCGTTCCCTCCGCTTCTCCACACAATCAAGACATTTCTCCGTTTGAGATAGGCCAGGATAGATCCCGTATTGTTTTCCGTGGCATTCATTTATGCATTTCCAGCGTTCCTTCAAGGCCGGCATACTCGGCCATTTTTCAAACCAAGTAACTATATTTTGTCTGCACAGCTTTTCACATTTCTATCCATCTTGACTTGACGTTTTTAACTATTTTCCTTGTAATGATGCAGAGTTGATCCATAAACCATTTCGAGTTCTCATAAACAAATCGTTTGGAGTGCACGGGTTTGATAAGCGGTGCAATAATGGTGAAAGAGCTCTGCAAGCCTCTCTGTAGAAAGTTAGCCTTTATAGACACTGCGCAGACTAATGGCACACTTTGGCCTCTCTACCCTCAAGCGCGAGCTATCGAAGGAAATGAAATTGATTAAAATATTGGCGATGGGCATGGGTTAAAAGTAGAGGCGGCTCGTTTGCCAAGAAAAATAGTTCAGGTACTGTAAGTGCCAACATCTTGTAAAACATTATCTTTCTGCCAGTTGGCACAAGGTCGGCATTCGTTCACACAAGACTGGGGCTTGTTTGGAATCAAATAAAGTTTCTTAGCCGTACCTCCATTGACTTAACGCTGGGGGAATTTAAAAGAAGGCTCAAATCCTAAGTACCTGTGAATGTTCGACCCTTGCGCTGCAATGCTAAGGCCTCTGGCTTTCGACCTCGAGCAGGCTGGGGTCTAATGTGCTATCGGCAAGGGTTACATCATGTCTCAAGTCAAACCCAGTTATCAGCCAGCAATGTTTCAGACTTGACTGGCCCAGGTGGAGCAGTGACTTCACCCTGTTAAGCCATTCAGACGTGTTGTATGTCTATTGTTAGTCTTGGTGGCAAAATTAATTTCATATTTTTTGTATGAACTGTCAGTGATTAAAAGCACAAGCCATCTTTTCGAATTTTCCAAAGGGCTCATGACAGCTTCAACTTCCACACCGGCGTGCTCGCTCGTGCGCCGTAAGCAAGAAATGTTCAAACCTACTCAAGAATCACAAGAATTACTGAAAGGTTTTATGTGTGTGAAATCTGCGAAGGCTTCCATTAGATCAGTGAACGTGTAAAGTAAAACTGTTATTTATGTCATATTGAGGGTCCCAAGACGGCCATTTCTAACCCAATATCCTGTTTCAGAGTGAGCCCTGCTCCAGCTTGTTGGTCTTATTTGGGGGGGGGTAGGGGGGGGGGGGAGTGGATCTTGGCCCGTTCACCAGAAGCGTTTAGAAAATAGAAAGTATGAAAATTGTCCAGCGTGAAAGTATGAAAATTGTCCAGTCATGGCCCGGAGCGCTCGAAACCACCAATGTTCCAGGGCCCTGCACATGTGTTTAAAAGGAGCCCGTTAAGATAGCGCGCCGCAGAGCTCGCAACTATTTGCGGCTATTTGCCATGCTACATATTTCAACGGCCAGAGCGGCCATAGCCCAGGGGCGTGGGAGATACTAACAGCAGGGGGCTGCCTACTTCTCTCCAGAGATTTTAATCAGTAGCGTTGAGCTTTACTCATGCTGGCAGGGCCTGCGCTCTGCCGCCCCCTTCCCCCCCTCCTGTGCTGTCCAAACGTGTCGAGCCCCCACGGAGGATGGCTAGTCCAGAAATAGCCCTGACGTGCTGTAGCACGGACATGGAAACAAAAGCCATTACGGCAGGTCTCACTCAGCGGGGCTGCTTTTCTAGTTGCCAGTGAGGAGGCTGAGATGTCCTGTGCTGAGAGAGAGAGAGAGAGAGAGAGAGAGAGAGAGAGAGAGAGAGACAGAGAGTACCAGTTAGATGTGATGACGTCACGAGGCATAGCTCTACCCAAACAATGCCAAACATTCATGTTCATGAAAACCGTTACAGTGGATTTCAGCTAGAAGTGTAACAGTGCATCATTACATGTTGATCTGAGTCTAATGCATCCATTTCAAAATGAGTTCATTATCAGTGATTATAATGTCTTTAAAATAAGCATGCACTCATTTCTGTATTTTTAAGCCCTTCTAAATGGGTTTTGTAGATTAATCTAATTCTTTATAATTCCACTGTGAAAAATTTAACTCTCTGTATTAACTTCTTTATGCAGTATTTTAGTATTTAATGTACTCTCTGTAATAACTGTATGCATTATTTAATATACTCTGTAATAGCTGATTGTAGAATTTTAATATTTTATGTACTTTCTGTAATAGCTGTATGTAGTATTAAATGTACTCTCTGTAATAACTGTATGCAGTATTTAATGTACTCTCTGTAATAACTGTATGCAGTATTTAATGTACTCTAATAACTGTATGTAGTATTGCAATATTTTATGTACTTTCTGTAATAACTGTATGTAGTATTAAATGTACTCTCTGTAATAACTGTATGCAGTATTTAATGTACTCTCTGTAACAGCTGTATGTAGTATTTAATGTACTCTCTGTAATAACTGTATGCAGTATTTAATGTACTCTCTGTAACAGCTGTATGTAGTATTTAATGTACTCTCTGTAATAACTGTATGCAGTATTTAATGTACTCTCTGTAACAGCTGTATGTAGTATTTAATGTACTCTCTGTAATAACTATGCAGTATTTAATGTACTCTCTGTAATGACTGTATGTGGTATTTTAATATTTTATGTACTTTCTGTAATAACTGTATGTAGTATTTAATGTACTCTCTGTAATAACTGTATGCAGTATTTAATGTACTCTCTGTAATAGCTGTATGTAGTATTTAATGTACTCTCTGTAATAACTGTATGCAGTATTTAATGTACTCTCTGTAATAACCGTATGTAGTGTTTAATATGCTCTTTGTATTAACTTTATGTAGTATTTAAGTATTTAATGTACTCTCTGTAATAGCTGTATGTAGTATTTAATGTACTCTAATAACTGTATGTAGTATTTTAATATTTTATGTACTTTCTGTAATAACTGTATATAGTATTTAATGTACTCTCTGTATTAACTTCTTTATGTAGTAATTTTAGTATTTAATGTATTTTTAAGAATAACCCTAGAGGTCACTTTTTTACTATATTGTTTTACATCATTTCTGGAACAAGACTCTTAATCAACTCACTGAAGAGTTCATAAAACTTGGTGAAGAGACTCTAGTGTCTCTCAGTCCACCAGTCTTTAATAGAAGCTCATTAATACGTATAGATACCGATGTCTATTCAAATCATCATAAGTACAAAACACTGAAGGACAGTTTCCATTAACTAGAACCAAGTTCTGTTAGGCTGAAACAGGCTGAAAAAACAGACTGCAACACCCTGATTGGTGGTCTCGCTTTATGCTTTTTTATGCACACCTTAGCCAAAATGAACAATATTTCCCCAATCATTATCATGGGAAATCTAATGTTAGACTTTAAAATGTGGAATTAAAGTACAAAATGTCAGTACAGATACACCACAGTACAGGTACAGCACAACAACCAATTACGTTTACTTCCTTACTGTCCACCAGGTAGTCAGCAGGTAATCAAGACCTGGAAGTGGTCCACATGCATTTGGCCAAGGGTTCTAGGGATGTATGCACTGAAAATATTTGGGTGACTATTGACTTCAAGTGTTTGTTAGCATTAGCTTTAGCCATATGGCTCCTCGTAGCTAAACTAAAGAGGCTAAAAGGCTTGGCTAGGTGACTTCATCTAAAGAAACTGAAAGTATGTAAATGAGCTTGTTTTGCCAAACCGTCCGAGCTTTAAATTTACAGAACACCAAAACAATAAGCGCACACTACTTAAGTCCAATCAGGAAAGCTGACTGAGAGGTTTCAATTCACAGCCATGACACTATCTGATGCTGACCACTGTATAAAATACCTTTCCACAAGGAACATATCACATTCCTTCTTTCTTATACATACTCAATATACCATACAAACAAGCGTCACCATGCACTCAGACCTGCGCTCATTTAATATGGCAGGCGGCGTGACGTTTCCTTCACGTCTGGGTTGTGGAGGAATGTAGGGTCAGTTATGTTAGCAATTACGCTTAAGTAAGCTAATAGGGTAAAAACAAACTCTTTTTGGTTTAGAGGATTACATTTTCATTTCCATGCAAATGAATTATTCTGTGTCACAAGTGTCAGACCCGAGCGTGTTCGCAGTGTGAGCTGTGTGTATACGAAATGCTCCCAGAGGGCCAAGTCTGTTTCTAAAGAACACACGTCCAGCCAAGCCAATCTGTTATTCCTTGAGCGTTTTTATCGTGGAGGTGTTGTTTTAGCCCCCTCCATTGGTTACAAATGGTAAATGGCCCTGTTTTTGATCAGTTGTCATTTGTACAGAGATAATACCCTAATTCCTTTAAGCTTGCTATTCCAAATTCACGCTCTTGCTGAGCTGAGGAGGGAAATCAGGGATCTTCATCATCTGCGACTCTCTGCGCAAGCTGTTCAAATATCTGCCTGATCTCGGAACCAAACTGCTATCTATAGCACCAGGGGGAATACTGGATCTAC
Organism: Prochilodus magdalenae; assembly: GCA_024036415.1. Classification (NCBI taxonomy): domain Eukaryota; kingdom Metazoa; phylum Chordata; class Actinopteri; order Characiformes; family Prochilodontidae; genus Prochilodus; species Prochilodus magdalenae. Next base: position 239,202 of record JAMWET010004060.1, on the reverse strand, counting down.
TTAGAAGCAACTATATGAACGCAACAAGTCTGGCTTGAATTACGGCAAACAAAGGAAGATCTGCGCTGATGCCTTGTGAGGTCAAACCTGAACAATTCTGGTACCAAAAATAAAACGTGCAATAAATTAAGAGGAGCGAATGACAGCAGGCACACGTATTTATTTAAGAGTAAATGAATTTGGTAAACAATGAGTCTAAATCGCTCTTCGCTCATTTGTTTGAAATGGGCTGAGTGGCCCATTTGAGTAAGGAGAACGGGCTGTTGCTTTGTTTTGTCTATGTGTGTTTTTTTTTGAAAGAAGGCCATTGTGACTTGTGCTGGAGCTAGCGTAGTAGGCCAGAAGTATCCTAAAATTATGCCCTGCTGTCTCCACATTTAGATGGAGCTACAGCTTTAAAAATGTCAAATGAAAACAGCATGGCAACCGCAACCTAGCATATTTCTGATAGTAAATCAGAAACTACCAGAAAATGTAATAAAAACTGCATATCACTCTGCACACTGTTGTGGCTTGAGGGGGATCTGGAGTCTTGCCTCCAGCTGGGTATCCAGAATGCAAAACACAGGGTTGCATCTATTTTTGTTTGCAGTGGCTCAAATACCTTAATACATATTGTAGCGACCCGCTAACGGCTGTGGATGTGCACGAGCGTCGCAGGTAGCATTGTGGTACTTTCCTTGTAAATAGTGTGGACATTATATGTGTCCAGCTCTGCCGGACTGCCTGCTGCTTGGTGACGTCTATTTGTCAATTACTGATCTGCCCTGCAGAGGCCTGATTAACCTCCTCACCGGAAAAAAAAAGAAATATATTGCATTTTTTGCATATTTATTTGTTTGGAACAAAAAATAACGAAGCAATTAGTCAACTTTAATTATATCAGCTTAGCATAGACACCATTAGCATAAAGAACTATTAGACCGTTTGGTGACGCATGTTTTTGGAAAATTGTTTTACCAGCCTACTTTTTCTTGTATAAAGTTAAATAATTCTGTTTATCGAAACCTCTGTAACCATAATATGTGGAAAGAATAAGCTTACCTTTGAAAATTTCAACAAAAACAATCTGCATGTGTGGAGTGATTTACTTGTTGTGTGCTTTTCTATGAATGAGAACAGTGAATGCGTATTTATCGAAAGACTCTCTTGACCTCTAATAGGTTTTTTAGGCTAGCACACCTCTGCCAATTGGTAGAGATGGCGCAAGCAGGTTAAGCTCAACACCTTCATTGGAATATAAGACTCAAAAGTGGCAGAATGCTAAAGGTTTAAACGGTGCTGACTGCAGGTTCTATCTGCTGCTGGTTCAAAATTAAAAAGTCTTTTGTCTACAGCGTTGCCTTTCTCGTGCCTTCTTACTCAATACCAACACCACAGTATCAGTGTCCTAAACAAATTATTAAAAGGACAGTTTGGCAAAAAAGGCAATTTGCATAATTACCCTATTACCTCAGATATATTTCATCAACCAGGACGGATTGGGTGTCCAAAAGCTTCGTAAGTACAAAACTGTAGCTTCAAGGCTAATGTTGCTAACAAACACTAGCTGTCAATAGACACTGCAACTCTAACATGCCCCCAGTGGTCACATACCCTGCGAAATTAAGTTTCTTATAATGGGACCCTGTAAAACCTACTGTGTCTTAAACCACATCACGAGTCTGCGCAAGCCTTATAAAGACCTCTATGCCGTTTGAGTGGATTGAAAGTTTTGATGATGCATTCGCAAAAATCATTTGGGTGACTATTGACTGCTGGTGTTTGTTAGCTAAATTTGAAAGATAAACATGTTTTGGATAACTGACTGCATCTGGCGTAAAGAGAAACATAAGTAAAACAGATTTTTCGTTCAACCATTTCCTGGATTGACATATACAAAATCCAAACCAGCAACTCCAGAAGTATAAAAAACTACTTTGGAGAGAAATCGGGAAGGCTGACTGAGGGTTATAGGGAAGCTGAGGTTCATAGGGAAGCTGAGTGAGTGCCATACTCTCAGATTAATATAATACCGTCTTACATTTTCAGGCCAGAATTAGACATTGCAAAACAGAGCTAGAACTTTAAAAACATCAAATGAAAACAACATGGTAATGGGCGACCGCAATCTAGCGTTTTTCCCTGACGGTAAATCAAAGGCTAGCAGGAAACATAATAAAAACTGTATATCACTCACTGCACTGTTGTGGGCTGAGGTGGTCTGGCGTCTTGCCCCGAGTTGTGTACCCAGAACAGAAAATACAGAGATGCATTTATTTCATTTTTGCAGTGATTCAGATACGTTAATACGCTGCTTCTTTCTCTGTACAATTTCCATAGAAAATATCGACCACAGCTACACGGCACAACAGAGAAGCAGATGTTTGGACCTAGCACTATGGTTTGAGGGCTACAGCTGCCTCCTAAAATGTGCAAATGGAAGTTCAGAACTGAGGAAGACTGATGACTGTGTTTGTTTTCATAGCTGTGTGGCCACGGGCATTAGCTCCTAATTAGATCTAGTAATGTTGTCATAGTGGACGTATACGAAGCCTCGTGTAAGACTGTTTGCAGCCCTTGAAAAGCAGTGAGAAAGACCAAATCTAACTTTTCTCACCCGGTTGCATCTTAAACCGCCTTACCCAAGCTCCATATCGAGAAGCACCATTTCATAATTTTACCTTCAAAGCTGAATGATATGCCTCACCTTCCTACGCAATGTATGGAGTCCAAACCAGCACAAACATCTCCCCCAGAAGACATGCAGGCAAACACGAGCCATACGGAAGCTTCCGGATAGCTGTTCTGTGAGCAGTTACTAACAGCATGCTGCTATCATTGTGGCAGAAGAGCTTTGATTCTGAAATGGAAAGACCGGCCTCGATGGCTGCCTTTGGTCTGTCATGCTAATCTTCAAAGCCAAGGCCCGAATCTCGGTTTCTGGGCTGCGTGCACGCTCTTGCTGCGTATCAGGGCCTTCTGTGCTTAGCCAGAGGTCACGGTCCTCTTTGAACTGGAACAAAAGAGAAACATTGTGCATTATGCTACTGATAATTCAATTTGTTAGCCAATTTCAATAACGGCGTATAAACAAACACTTTGTGTTTTCTCCTGCCAAGTGTGTTGTAAATGTTGCTCAGTGCAACAAAAGCCTTTTCGCATCTGCTTGATGGATTGGAACACCCTGACTGGTATAGGACTATGAGAAAGGATGACCTTACAGAAAGGAAAATACATGATAAGGACAAAGATGTAATGCAAAATCATAAGCTCTCCAGAGTTTATTGAGCATACTGCACTCTTATCAGCGTGTTTAGGAACAATACATTCACGCTGTGCACACTTCTAGTGCCATCCAATGGCAACATATAGTTACTGCAGGTTATGTGTGTTGAGTGTGTGTTTCTCAGCTGGATTAAATACTAGAACATGCAGTTGTAGCAAAGTATGAAAGCCCACTGGCTAAAAGAATATATATACCCTGCTGTGTTGATGATCTCCTAAAATAATGACATATTTTCTGAAAGATTTGACTTACTATATCAAAGCAATGAGCAAAAAATATTTTTTTGACATTTGCCAATATTTCAAGGTATTAAATCAATACTTTGAGGGCATGCTACAGGGGTTGGACAATGAAACTGAAACACCTGGTTTTAGACCACAATCATTTATTAGTATGGTGTAGGGCCTCCTTTTGCGGCCAATACAGCGTCATTTAGGCTCATGTGGTTTTATGTTTTTTGGATACAATCCGGGTTAGCACCCGAACATCCCTTTCAGACAGCTTCCTCCTGCGTCCACAGTTAATCCTGTTGGATGTGGTTCGTCCTTCTTGGTGGTATGCTGACATTACCCTGGATACCGTGGCTCTTGATACATCACAAAGACTTGCTGTCTTGGTCACAGATGCGCCAGCAAGACGTGCACCAACAATGTGTCCTCTTTTGAACTCTGGTATGTCACCCATAATGTTGTGTGCATTGCAGTATTTTGAGCAGAACTGTGCTCTTACCTGCTAACTGAACCTTCACACTCTGCTCTTACTGGTGCAATGTGCAATTAATGAAGATTGGCCACCAGGCTGGTCCAATTTAGCCATTAGACCTCCCACACTAAAATGACAGGTGTTTCAGTTTCATTGTCCAACCCCTGTATATCAAGATACTAATAATTAATTTGGAAATTAGTGATAATTGTGAGCTACAAAAACAAGAATGTCAGAAAATAAGTCATATTTTAATTTGTTATTTTGAGAAAATGAGTCAGTCATTTGAGAACATGGCATGATATCAAGATATCAAGTCATTATTTTTGGAAAAGAAATCAGTTTAATAGAATTTGAGATTCAGGGTGAATACTCTGGGAAAATAAGGCATTATTTTAACATATTAAGTCAATATTTTGAGTTGTTATTTTGAGATACTCTTTCTCACTCACTCATTATCTACCCCACTTATCTTCCTGGGATGCAGGGGGTGCTGGAGCCTATCCCAGTGCTCATTGGACAGCATGCAAGAAAGCCTATACAGGCTGCCAGTTCATCCAAGGGAAGACACGCAGGTTCACTCGTGCATTCTCACCTAGGAGGGCCATTTAGCATGTCCTGTTCACCTGACTGCATGTCTTTGGACTGTGGGAGCAAAGCTTGGCCTTACTGCTGTACCTAACTGACCCAACAGCCACAACTGCGGGCATTAGGACAGTGAGGAATGATGCCCTCCAGGAGCACCACTGGCAGACGGCTGCACAACACAGGACCACATGTACACAGACCTTTATGATGACTGCCCTTAACACCAAGTCAAACTCACCAAAGACTGCAATGACGTCATACCAGACTCTCATTTTGTGACTCGGGTCATCTTCAGTGATGAGTCCCACTTTTGTCTTGATAGAGACGACCAATGAATCCGCGTGTGGAGGCACCGTGGTCAGCACAAAGATGAACAGTTTGTTGTCACTGTCCAGAAGGCCTGGTGTCACCCCACCTCTACCCCTACTGCAAAATCTGCAGGAACTGTGTGAGAATATTCAAGCTACATGGGATGGATCATCTCAGGACACCATTAGGAACCTCTACAACACCATGCCATGACATCTGGCATGTTGTTGCCTGACATCACACTGAGAGACACTACTTCTGTGCGTGTAGCTCAATAAATATCACCCATATCAGTCTAAATTTATTAGAATGTATTGTACGTGGTAACCTTTATCTTCCTTCTGAACAGCACTGCAATCCCACACCTCCTTCTGGGTGCAACTATAAAATCATTAATTTGACATTAATCTGAGAAATATATATACAATACTTTAAGTTGTTTATATTTACATTTGATGCATTTAGCAGACGCTCTAGAGCGACTTACAACCATGCTTAGTGCTCTGTTGGATAATATTCCAGCTAGTGCAGGAAGTTTAGAGCCTAGAACTCACCATGAGCTCAGACACTGCCTGAACAGGGACCAGTGCTGGTACCTAGAGAGATCAATACACAGACATATATAAGCAAAACTGCACTACCTGGCAACCCAACCCAGAGCTCATACCTATAGAGAAGAAAAGGTTAAGTTAAGAGCAATACAAGTACATACACATGTAACTTACACATCTACTAGAGCTCACTCACTCAAGTGCATTACGAAGAGATGGGTCTTCAGTCTGCGTTTGAAGACTGCGAGAGATTCCACTGTTCGGACAGCCAGTGGGAGTTCTTTCCACCATCTGGGAGCCAGGACAGAGAAGAGTCTGGACGCTTGTCTTCCAAGTCGTTATTCTGAGGAAAGAAAATGCCACTACATCAAGAAACTAGATTATAGGAAATACATTTTAATAAATGCATTAAACGTGTTTCTGCATTAAACGAATTACAGTGTCAACACTTTAGAAGCATTAGGCCAATATTTACATTTAAGGCATTTAGCAGACACTCTTATCCAGAGCGACTTACAAACGTGCTTAGTGTTCCGTTGGATAATATTCCAGCTAGTAGGAAGTTTAGAGCCTAAAACTCACCACGAGCTCAGACACTGCCCGAACAGGGGGCCAGTGCTGGTACCTGGAGATTAATACACAGACATAGAGCAAGTAAAGCATTACCTGGCAACCCCAGCCCAGTGCTCATTCCTATAGAGGAGGAAAGGTCTTTAAAAGTGCAACACAATTTACACGTCTGCTAGAGCTCACTCATTTAAGTGCATTACGAAGAGATGGGTCTTCAGTCTGCGTTTGAAGACTGCACTGTTCTGACGCTCAGTGGGAGTTCATTCCACCATCTGGGAGCCAGGACAGAGAAGAGTCTGGACGCTTGTCTTCCATGTGTCCTCAGGGATGGCGGTTCGTATCGAGCTGTACTTGAAGGACGAAGGGCTCGAGGTACAGCTCGACTCTTCACCATTGCCATAAGGTAGAGAGGCGCTGGTCCAATTTTGGCTTTGTAGGCCAGCATCAGAGTTTTAAACCTGATGCGGGCAGCAACAGGAAGCCAATGAAGGGAGCGCAGCAGTGGAGTGACGTGGGTGAACTTTGGAAGATTGAAGATGAGACGGGCTGCAGCGTTCTGGACAAGTTGCAAGGGCCTGATGGCCCGCAGAGGAAGACCGGCCAGGAGCGAGTTGCAGTAGTCATTATTTTAATATTTTCAGTCCAAACCATCCTATTCATATACTACGTTAATATTTCAACAGAGGGACTCCTCTTTCTCTCCTCCAGCTGCTGGAAATGTACTTTCAGAGCACACCTTGCCTGTAGGAATGTGGAGGGGGGTCTATCTCTTATTAACTCGGGCACTGGGTCATTTACATGGCCAGCATGTGAGTCCACAGGTTAAGGGCAGCCTTTCGGGCCTTTTCATCAGAATCGCCAACTAGTCCGGTTGCAGTCTGTCAGTAGTGATGAAGTTGGAAGGAGGAAGAAACTTCAGGGGGTCAACAAAGAGTCAAACACAGTAACCAAGCAATGTTGTGCTCATCCACGTGTGAGAAGAATGGCCTGCTTCAGCGCCCGGAGCAACACGTCCATTAATGCAAACACTGGGTTACTATGGAGGCGAGGAGGAGGACAATGGGTCAGTAACAACTCCAGTCTGCTCAGTGACCACAGCAGCACCTCCGGAGCGAGGACACAAGCAAACATGGAAGAGGACGAGTCTCCGGTGGCTGATAAGAGGCTCGAGTTCATACAGGAATATGTCCTAAAGACCATGAAGCTCAAATCTGACCGCTGGCTAAAGTGCCTCTCGGTGGAAGACCACAAACAAGTCATCCAGGACTTCTTGGATAAACCTGACCACACGGCCCTTGTGGTGTCTCTGACCGCCGCCGGACAGCTGGTACCCGCTGCAGGCTTCGCCGGGTGCTCGAAAAACAAAGCGGTCTATTTTATCAAACGGAACCCGAGTGCTCTCTCCCCGGACACGATGAAGGCTAGCATACTGCACGGGGACATGTCCAGCTCCGCTCTGGAGCAGTTCTCAGCCTTCGTGGACGAGGTAACTTACCCGTAGCGTACGCCTTCAGCGCTGCACACTCCTGCGCCCTACGCCTGTTGCGTAATGTTGGCGCTTCCTGCGCTACTGCTCTGTTTAAGCAACGTCCACTTACTTGTTGTGCGTTTAGCGGATTTTGAAAGGAGATTCAAGTTTATACAGCCAGTGATTAGTTGGAGAAGCGGTTTATAGTATAATATATATTTAACTTCTTTACTTTAGTGGCTTTACTTGTTCACTTCCGTTGTCGTTAAGCCGGGTCCCATTGTATTCCAATGAGCTCTGACTTGTCAGGTATACGACAATTGCGCAACTCAAGACATTCACAGTCAAATCACTGACTGTATGGATGTGTCCTCTGCTGAGGTGCCATTTGCAGCACCGAATCTAAGAAAGCATCCATTTATCCACTTAACCAATAATCTGCTCGGTGGTGGTGCTGTGGGGGAACCAGAACTGTAGATCTACAAACCATTAAAGCACATGTGCACTCACCGGGCACCTACCTCTATCTACACACTGGTTATTTTATTAGCTCCACTTACCATATGGATACATTTTTGTGATTCTATGCTTACTTCATTAGAACTCTTTCACTCTGTTCTTCTTCAAAGGTCAGGACCACCACAGAGCAGGTATTATGTGGGTGGTGGATCATTCCCAGCACTGCAGTGACACTGTTGTGGTGGTGGTGTGTTAGTGAGTGTTGTAGTGGTGTGAGTGGATCAGACACAGCAGTGCTGTTGGAGTGTTTAAACACTGTGTCCACTCACTGTCCACTCTATTGGACAGTCCTACCCTGCTGGTCCACCTTGTAGATGTACAGTCGGAGACGATAGCTCATCTGCTGCTGCAGAGTTTGTGTTGGTCATCTTCTATTTCATCATTAGTGGTCACAGGACGCTGCCCACAGGATGCTTTAGGCTGGTTAGTTTTGGTTGGTGGACTGTTCTCAGTCCAGCAGCACTGCTGTGTCTGATCCACTCCCACCAGCACAATACACACTAACACACCACCACCATGTCAGCATCACTGCAGTGCTGAGAATGATACACCACCCACATAATACCTACTCCTGTGGGGGGTCCTGACCATTGAGGGTTAACAAGGTATATAGAGAAACAGATGGACTACAGCCTGTGTGGTCTGAACTACAAGGTGCACCTATGAGGTAAGTGGAGCTGATAAAATGAATAAAGACTGTATATATATATATATATAAACGGAAATATTGATGTGGTCATAATGTTATGGCCCATCAGTGTATGTGTTCATGGAAATGTCCTACTATCAGAATTTTTACCAGCTGCTAATGATGATCTAAATCAGTTATATTACACAGTAAGGTATTTAAGTCAAGTTAAGAAGGGCCATGGTTCTAAAGTCTGCATTCTGAATCTTGAATCTGCAGTGGTCTGTGGATTAGCTGTAGGGGCTCAACAAAAATGTTATTCTAAGGCCTCCCTCACAATGTGCCTCAGTCTTGATGTCTGTTCTGAGTTAGCAGTTTTTCTGAACCCATTTAGGTTGTGGTTCCAGTGCTGCTCAACAACAAAAACCACTGTCAGTGGCCACACGTTGTGTCTGAGGATCTAATGCGACACGTCCATGCCCTGAAGACCAGTGTGTTTGTGGTCGCTGGACAAGTCAAAGGCAAAACCCTCCTTCCTCTCCCCCCGGGGTCAGAGAGAATCGAACAGGCTGCCTTTGAGAGAGAAAAGAGGTAGGATGGAGCATGTGCTCTTACTTAAAATGCATACTGTTTGTCGTTTGTGTTTGAGATCTGCTGCCAGAACTGGAACCGAACAACCTTGGTCTGTAGGCTGCACAGCTCTGGAGAGATCACCTTAAGAGCTTTGTACAGCCATTCTGAAACAAACTTTCTAGTTTCTGAGTCGGCCTGGCACAGCTTCCATAGAAAGCTTAACAGTGTCTGCTGAACTTGGAACTGATGCTGCCATATCGTGAGTTATAGCAGAGCTGAAATCCATTAAAAGAACAACAGCGATCTGCCTCGGAGGCTTTTTTCCTCGGCTGAGACGCTTTCACTCTTTTCTCCTCCTGACTGAATCCACAAACTGAACGAAAGTGAGTCTCTGAAGTTTAGAAATGCTTGTACGAGGCTAATCTTGTGTTGCTTTATGGATATTTTTTCCAGTCTATGGATCGGGTATATTCGGTTCCAGTTCCGTTTGATAGACTCGCACACTAATTCAGAAATAAAGTATTTTAAAGGCCCTATATCCCACATCTTTATTGGGTTTTATGTCTCCCTTTAAGGTGCACTTGTAACATTTGTGTGATTCATCTACTGAAAGGAATAATCATTTCTTTTTTCATTGCCATTTTACAACCTGCCTTTATCTCTCAGAATCAAACAGGCTGCTTTTGTTATGGGCCTTTAAGGCTGATCTAAGATAAATGATTGTCTGAGTTGTATTGGGCATCATCAAACTCCTTTGATAGGTAAGTCTGCTCACTCAGTTGCCTACACTGGGGAGTGGTTTGCAGCCGTACAGGAAATCAGGAAACGGAAATCTGACAGAAAACTCATACATGGTTGGTTTGTTTGGTTCAAAAAAGCGCAAAATGAAACCATGCTTGTGTCCACTAGGTCTGGCTACTGCAGTTGCCATGACAAGGGGCGACTTCCCCTGCTAGCACAACAGCAACGTGATCATCTATTTTTCCTCAGGAGTGGGAATTTTCCCACATAAACAGATGTCATTGACTGTTCCCTTCATTTCTAACATCTCAGGTGTCATTCAAAAAGCACTTAGAGCTGAAACACTTTCTAGAACCTCAGCTTCAATTGGCATAGCCAAACTATTATAGGCTTTATAGGTGTATAGATGTAAATAACAGAACCAGTGACTTCAAAATTTGTGGTGTGAAAGTTTGACTGCATTTACAAATTAATTCAAACTTTTTGTTTTGAAAAAGTATGAGAAATCGCTGGAATCATTTACATATCATCATTTAGCCCACACTGTTATCCACATCCGAGTACCTGGATGAATTTCAATAACCTATAACCCGTTAAAGATCTGTGAGTGAGAGAGAATAGCTTTCATTTTGGGTTGTAAACATCAAAACTTGGTCAAAAGTTCAAGACACACCTGTATGATAATGCTAACTTCCCCTAGCTGTGGGAATTTAGAAGTTTGTGCAAATGTCTTTTAGTTGTTCTAGGTGCATTTCATATTTTAAAACTTGTAATATATAGTTTTCCATTTTTGACATCCCACTGATCAGACTTCTATTCATATTTGCAGTTAGTGATGAATCTAGAACTTATACAAGACCAAGAGTTACATTGGAAATCAAAACATGATTGGCTAATTACCCTGTCACTTCACAATTATACTAGTGGTTAATCTAACTAATTAAACTTGCAGTGGAAAAGTGTGAATGGCTTAGCTAGAGTGCGACATGCTGTACTACAATACACATTCAAAACAGTTTGTGAGTCTTCGGATTTTATAAATCTACAGTCTCAGTGTGTTAAGATTCATTTGAAATAAGATTCATGTTTTGCAAATGAGTCCCTAATATTCCAGCACAGTTTGATCATTTCCCTGTTTAAACACATCTGATTCAGCTCATCTGGTAATTGCTGGATTGAGTAAGAGTGTTTTTGTACAGCGCAATGGCAGAAATGTGGTGCACTCCAGATGTAGGTAAACAGCACTGTTTTGCCAACGCCACAGGGGGGACCTGGTGGATAAGAGCATCATCCACTCTATTGAGTCTATGGTGATTGAGTGGAGTCATCAGATTCATGAGGTTCTCAAGAGGGATTCATCCGAACCACTACTGGAAGGCAGAAATCCTACTCCACACGTGGAGCTGAACTTCTGGAAAAACAGGTCACTACAGTCTGTTGCTAATTATCAAAACACATATTTGCCTTTGTTCAGCATCTATGCTTATATTTTTCTTCGTTATATTTCATTTTTTCACCAGATATACGGACCTAGAATGCATACATGGCCAATTTAAGTCACCTAAGGTGGCCAAGATGGCAGAGCTTCTGGATGCAGTGGAGAGTAGCTATTACCCTGCGTTTAGAAATATGGTACAAGATGTCATGAGAGGTAAACACCAAATACTCCTACTCTCATTTGGTATGTCAGTTTCATAAGGCCATTAACATAGAAGCACCGTGTTCCTTTTTTAAAGCTCTTGAGGAGGCAAAGGACATTAATACCTTCCTGAAGCCAATTCAGCGACTTACGGAAGACTTGGAGAACATAGAGTTCAGTGAAGTGAAAGGACGAATTGCCCCCCTCATGCACACCGTGTGTCTAGTATGGGCCAACTCCAAACACTACAACACTCCAGCCAGAGTGATAGTGCTCCTCCAGGAGATCTGCAATCTTCTCATTCAGCAGGTACATTCTGCAGTTCGTAAGACTCTATTTGAAAGCGCTCAGGATAAAGTGTAATTCTAAAAGGTCATTTGCACCATTAGCTTTTTAAACTGAGCTGTCCCTTTAATCTCACTTTCTTTAACATTTCAGTATCACTGTTGTCAGATAAAAGCCAGCTGCCCTTTACATTAAAGATTTCTCATGACTGAAGATTTTATGACAAATTGTCAATTGAAATAACCAAAATTGACTTTACGTTAAGGTACAGCAAGGTTAAATTTTCCATCTTCTATAAAGTTAGCTGTAAAGTAATTGTGATATGAAAGAATGTCAAATGTCTGAAGTGCAGAGCCCCTTTAGTTATTAATTTCCCATCCAAATGGTTTTTAAAATTAGAGATAAAAGTTTTTGGCGTAACAAAATATATAGTAGAGGTGGCAAAAAGCTAAGATTGTGATACATCAAGTGTGTATGTGGTATATTAGGATTTTTATTATTCACACGTGTCATTGGTAGGAACTGCTAAGTGTGAGCCTGTAGAGTCTGTAGATAACCACAAACATCCACTTAGTTGAGTAAGTCTTAATTTGTTTTTAATTAAAAGTTTTGTCCACACGTCCAAAGTGGAAGTTGGTTGACTGGGGTTCATCGTTCTGAGAACACCAGCCGCTTCTCAGTTTGATTAGCAAATTTTCTGTTTAAGTCCTTTTTTTTAGGCACCAGTGCTCAAAGTGGGCTGGTACTCACTGGTACACACCTCCTTCACTTCTACACTTCTACGATACAGTCCCCCGTATTGTATATGTAGTGACTACACAATAAAATTCGTAGCTTGTTTACATCTGAATTCTGCAGGCAGCCCAAAGCTACAGTGGCCCATTCAAAAGTAAAGTAAGGTCTTACCTTAAATGATTATATATTATTATTATTATTATTATTATTATTATTGTATATAATAAAAATAGTTTTGCACATAGTGATCCTAAAACAATACGTAGATGCTGGCCGATACATATGCCAACCTGTGAATGAGGAGAGTACCAGCACGTTAAGGTCTGAGTAGCACCTTCTTGTCCTCTCACAGTGGAAGGATGAAAAGAAACACCTGTGGGTGGTTTCAGATCTAAAGCGGGCTTGGAGCTTGATGTTCTCCTCTCTAAAGACTCTAAAGAGTGCTGTTTATTTGATGATGACAGTTTTGTTGGTCTACCAGGTTTTGCATGCTAGTTAGGAGTTGTATTTCATTCATGTATCTAAAATGATAATAAGACAAATATTTATAATTATTACAATATTATATAGTCATTTTAATATAATCATCTAATGTGCAGCAAATGACCAGCACTCTCTGACTTTTTCACACTACTATAGTTTAGAAGCTTTGATAAGTCCATAAGTCTTTCTGTTTGTGATGTATCTCATGTGTAGGCCCGGAGCTATCTTAACCCGGAGGACATCCTGAAAGGTGATGTCCTGGAAAGTCTTGCACGTGTGCAGACAACTCTGGATGTGCTTACACACTTCAAGAGTGTCTTTGAAGACAGAAGAAACAGCCTAAGTCTGTACCGGAGAAATGGAATGGAGGTCAAGCCCTGGGACTTCTCCCCTTTCATGGTGTTTGCTGGGCTGGACCGCTTCATGGAGAGATTAAAAATGATTGAAGTGAGTGGAAAGGTTTTCTGACAGGCCAAGGGCAGGAAGCAGTGGTCTCTAGGTATTGGACTGCTTTAGCTTCATGATATCAAGGATTACTCTGCTGTCCAGTAGCTGATATTGTTATCTTATCTAGAAACTCTGTTCCAGATCTATGTATGATTGCAAGTCAAGTGCAAAATGTGGCGTGATCTGACTACAGTATGCATCCATGATGCATCTGGTGCTGTTGTTTGATATAGTAGGGCAGTGTAGTAATATAGTGAAGCTGTCAACAAGCTGAAAATATGCTGTCAGTGCCAAAGTAGCCTAAACTGAGTAAATCTGAAAAGTGCAATTATTAAAGTGCATTGTACTTCAGTAACATGTGCAGTCATTAAACATAATTAGCTGATAAGATAAGATGCCTTTGTCATACTGTATAATTGTCACATATATATATATACGAAATTATCCGAGCAGCAATCCAAAAAAAAAAAACAAAAAAAAAAAAAAAAAAATATATATAAGTGCAGAATATATATGAGAGAGAGATATATATATATATATATTTGTATATATATATATATATATTTGTATATTTATTGTATATTTATATATATTAATTATTTATATATTAATTGTCAATTTTTTTTAAATTAATTTATATATTATTTGTCATTGTCATATATATAATTTTCATATATATATATATATATATATATATATATATATATATATATATATATATATTTTAATATATATATTTATTAAACATATATTAGGGTCATTGTAATATATATAATTTTCATATATTTTATATATATATAAAATATATATATATAAATGTATCTGTTTTTTTTTAGTAATTAGTTGGATTTTCCCTGATAATAATGATTCTAATAATGCAGGTCTCTGTTACAATATGAAACAGAGCTTGATGGATATGCTTATTACTATACATTTTATGCCACACAACATACCCTATAAATAAAGAGCAAAATAATTAAAAAGAAGTCTTTTAAAGGAGAAATTCAGTAGATTTAGACACATTTGGTTAATTCGTTTGTTGAGATGTAAGATGGTTGAGATGGTTGCTTGTAAAGGAACATACCAACACACATTTCTATACAGTGGTGCTCATAGGAACCAGTTGTGACAAATACACAATCACAAATACAATCGTTTTATTTACTTCCCAAAACTGCCACTGGACAGTCCACATGTCAACCTAGCCTTTCTGTGTTTTATATGTTGATGATGGCAACATGACTAAATCTGAGAACGTGAAAAAAGATTTAGTTTGGGGGCTATTTTGCCTCACACGGCCCTTCGTGTACATCTCCAATGCCAAAAATACATTTAGAAATGAAATATTTTATAGGCCAAAAACTAAATTCATGTACCCAGTTTATAACCGTTTCATGTAATAAAGTTTTGCAGGTTATTTTTTCAAATGCATTAGACATCTGGTTTCTACCACTAGGACTTATTTCACATCAGATCGCTATGAATTCACCATTCAAGTATGCCTACATGTTGGATAAACAGGAATTACTCATGAACAGCTTCATAGTGTATCATTTTCTAGTTAAATGCACTCATCATCAAAAGAGTAGCTGCACAAATAGTCAGGAACCAACCCACAGCAATGAAACTTGGTGGGCAAGTTTGAGATTGTGAGACATGCGAATGATTCAAGTTTCACACTCAGGCGCAGCATATGACGTGAACAAGGACGGGCATTATCATTGTGCCCTCCATGAGTCATCCTCTTAGTGCCAGCACCACTGGCAGAAGGCTGCTCGACCCAAGACTACATGCACACAGAGCATTACAACAGCCGCCCCTAACACCACGTCACCACATCTCCCTTCCGAACAGCATTACAATCCGCCGCTTCCTTCTGGGTACAGCTATTCATTTAATGATGAATGTATATTTAACTTATCTAATAGAGACTGCACTGCTTCTTCCTGTCTTCCAGGCTTTACTGCTGACTGTGATTGATGTGCTGAAGCTGGAGAAGGTGGAGTTCGGAGGTGTTCGTGGAAGACCTCTCAGTCAGCAGGTTCTGTGGCTGCATGAAGAGTTCCTGGAGAGATATAAAATGTTTTCAGAGAAGTCCTATGACTGCCTTGACGTCTGTAATACGGTATGTAGTCAATCATGCAGCAAAGTGGTTCAGGCACGCTGGCGTGGGCTCGTACACTTTATCAGTTCACCTACTAAAACTGAGTGATCTTGCAGGAGTTTGAAGCTGACTTCACTGAGTTCAAGCACAAAGTGGAAGACACAGATCGGCGCCTGGGCGCAATTTTTTGTCAGGCTTTTGATGACTCTTCCGGCCTGGAGCATGCCTTCAAGGTGAGTGACAGTAAGCGGCACATCGGTGTTTTTCCGTATCTCTGAAATCCATATTAGGGAGCTGAAGCTTGGACTACAACGGATCCAGTAACGTGCGTCTGATTGTAAAAAAAGCCATTTGGACGGGCAGTCTGTTCTTTGTTGATCTCTTATGAATTTGCAGCGTCTGCATAATGAAACTGTCAGGAATGCAGGCTGAATTTTATGACTGGTCTGCACACATGAGACGAATCATGACAGATTTTTGGCAACTACACTTGACATGAGCCATACATCACATGGGAACGTTCCTTCATATTTGTATTCAAGTAGTTGCTGCCATGCCCCCTTAAAAATACAAGTTCCTAAATGGTTGTTGGCCTGGACATACAGGAAAATCCTTTAATTGGTACAGAACCTTGACGTGATGTGGAGGCCCCATATCATGAAAGCCGCCTGCTTATTGGATGTAAAAGGTTGAACATAAACATTGTTAAAGTATCAAAACCATACCATTTCTCTGTGTTTCCCTATAAAGACAGAACAGCCTGCTCTTTCAGTTTACTTCCCCCAACTGAGAAGGCATATACATCCTCCTCATCCTGTACATGCTATACTCATACACAGATCTGGTTTAGCTTTACAGTGCATGGAGAGTGCTCTTGTTTATGGGGGAGCTTAGGGGTGCAGTCGTAGAGGTTCAGGGACAGCTTATGAACATCACACAGTAAGTGGACCTTAGAGGAAGAAAGCATAAAATACTAGACGACTGCATGAGATGTTAGAAATGTTCTTCAGGGCCACATTTCTCATTTGCATAAATGGTTCCTTAAAGAACCAAACATGGTTGTTCTATGGTGCTGCTGCAAATAACTCATTTTTGCACCATGACGTGTGTGATTTTGGCAGGTTGTGGATATGTTTGGCAGTCTTCTGGAGCGTCCCCTCATAGCATCTGATGCTCGGAAGAAATACCCTGCACTGGTCACAATGTTTGACAAGGAACTCGACTGTTGCAAGGCTCTATACAAGAAACACATGCAGAATGAGGAGGAGCTTGGTGAGATGGATTATGGGTTACACACACCTACCCTCACTACCAGTCAGAGGTTTAGACATGGCTACTCATGGAGTTTCTCCTTATTTAGCTTAATGTTTTACTTTAGAGTAAAAGCTCCAAAACTGAACTGAACAACTATACAAACAGCTTGAATGAATTCTATTGGCCTATCCTTCATGAATATTCATTAAACTGAAAGAGTAACTACAGCTTTTAAACAGTAGAAAAACATAGATAAAAGATGTTATGTACACATACTACATATAATACAGTAAAAAAGTATTGTTAATTATATATTTACCTATGTATTGTTTGGATAAAACACTCAAACATATCATATAGTATATGTATTTGAGAAGTGCAATAAGTTGATATATATACATAAAGTGTAATATATGGTTAAACACATACAGGTGCATAATTTGCACTGTTGTCATTTTATTGATTTCAATGAAACTGAAGAACCTGTATTTTAAATTTGGTGTGGGAGGTTTCCATGGCTAAATTGGAAAGGGTACCAAGCCTGGTGGCTCAATCTTCATTAAGAGTGCACATTGCAAACAGTAAATGACCAGAAAACAAAGTGTGAAGGTTCAGTTAGGATACAGCTATCTCAGAGATTTCAGTTCTCCACTGTGAAA
This sequence comes from Prochilodus magdalenae, assembly GCA_024036415.1. NCBI lineage: Eukaryota > Metazoa > Chordata > Actinopteri > Characiformes > Prochilodontidae > Prochilodus > Prochilodus magdalenae. The sequence continues at coordinate 221,679 of JAMWET010004060.1, read as the reverse complement.
ATACTGCAATGAAGACCACAACATTATCAAGGGTGACATAATAAACCGAAGGATTTGAGAACAGTCAGAGTCAACCCACAGACCAGCACCAAAGTACAACATGTCTTGCTGCTGATGGAGTCATCTGTGACGTTTGCATGGAGCAAGACAGCAAGCACTCCAAGACGCTGTAAAATTTGGCCTCAAAAGGGGGCCCTACACACATACTGGGAATCTTTGTTAAATTTGATTGCATGGATTCTAATCAATCCAGGTGTTTGAGCTGAAGCTCATTGGATCTTCCAACGCCTGTTCTCAGATATCATATGATATATATAGAATATATAAAACATATATATATATAAAGGCAAATATTATATATCGCCGCCCCCCCCCCCCCCCCCACTGTATATATATATATGTACACATATATATACATACATATATATACATATATCAGGATATGTATAATCCAGACATCTCATCAGTTGGAGCTGTTTAGTGTAAACCTGTAGTGTCTTTAAGATAACCAATAGCATCCACTGACCACTGAGTTTATTTGAATGGTACTCTATTACTTTACCTAGTCTGTCGTAACTGCATATGACGTCTGTCATGTGTATAACATAGATTACCACAAGTCTCTTCATTGCTGCCTTTCCAGGTTACACCCCTGTTAATAAGAACATGCCTGTTGTAGCAGGCGGATTGAAATGGGCTCAGCAACTACAGGAACGAATACAGGTGCCATACAACAACTTCAGATACGTCAGCCATCCGTAAGTGCTCTTGCGTTCTCGGCTTGCTTTGAAAACATCACTGATCTAATATATCGCTGTGCGCTGAACCTGCAGATGACATTATGTTTTCAGTTTCATTAACTCTTTTTTTCCTCATAACTAGATGTATGGAATCAGCGGAGGGAGTAAAGGTCATGCAGAAATATGATGAAATGATGCTTCTACTCAAACGGTGAGTCACTAAAGAGCTTTCATGTGAGAGATAATAGCCATGCCAATTATGTAAGCCTCTGTTTTATTTGTTTTTTTTTTTGTTGTTGTTACTTTATTGTGTGTGTAACCGTTCCTCGCTGGGAGCGTTTGTGTTCTTCATAAGCAATCTCGTTATTTTCATATCACGTGTGCCCCTATTTGCAACACTGGCATCATCTTAATATTGAGACTATTACAGGACATAATGAACTTTATTTTATTGCACGGTAGACATATGTTCTCGTGTAAGCCTCCGAGCGAGCATAGGTGGAAGGCAAAAGAAAAATATATATAGAGGAATTAAATCGAGACATGCGCTCCTAACATGATTTATTTGCTCATTTGAAAAGCGCCCTGCTTGTAGATTATTACACAGGGGCCTCATTTTCTCAGGCTCGCTGCCTTCCCTCAGTAGCGCTCAAAGTCCACCGGCTCTGCTGAACACTTTTTAGCATGCACGCATGTTGCAGGAGATTGCCGGAGTCATATGCACGTTGTATGTGCTTCAGCATATGCATCCAAATCGCCACACTGATTAAAACCAAATGATGAATTACCAAGGGAACGGTCCTGTATTATCTCCAGTCAAAAATTAAGCCCTCTCGTTCCGTGATGGTAATCGCTAGTATTACACAAGCAATCTAGTTAGGGCTATTACAGGGCATCTCTAGTTATTACTTCTTGGCACAGAGGCTTATGATTTATGTGTACCATGGAGCTGCTTGATTTCCTGGGACTCGGTGCTGCAACTGCAATAAGACAATTAACCCTACGACCAGCGTGTAGAAGTCTGGTGAAGAGTGTGCTGACCCTCATGAGAAGCTAACAAAGAGATTGCAGGAGGCACCAGACATATATTCCCTTCTTCACTTGTGATAAATGGGTCTTGTTCAGCGCTCCCTTTCTGTGTTAGCACTGCTTGAATGCTTCCTGGACTTTTCAGTGTGCTACTTCAGTGTTTGGCAGAAGAGCTGAATGTCTTGAAAGTGTGTGTGCACTGCAGTGGAATTTATAATCTGAATTTTTAACCTCTGAATGTCTCCAGGGCTAGCTGTAGCCTGCTGGAGGCCCTTAGCAGAAGTGTTCGGGGGGGAGCCCATCAAGTCAGCTGATACACTGTAAAATGAAAGGCTAACTAGAAACACAGACTCTAAAGAAACGACATGCATTTATAACTGGCTAACGTGTGCCTGTTTTTAGGGGTTAGCTACAGTTTAAATTGGAAATGAGTTAGCTGGATTTGTTTCAAACTAACTGAAAATTTAAATCAAAGGACTTTTACATTTATACAGGTGTGCAGGTGGATTGTCCCTCACAGTACCTAAACATACAAAGCACACACTAGACAATACATACAGTACCAAACCCAGTAACTACATACAGTACTAAACCCAGTATATAAATACAGTACTAAACCCAGTAACTACATACAGTACTAAACACAGTAACTACATACAGTACTAAACACAGTAAATACATACAGTACTAAACCCAGTAACTACATACAGTACTAAACACAGTAACTACATACAGTACTAAACACAGTACATAAATACATACAGTACTAAACACAGTAACTACATACAGTACTAAACACAGTAACTACATACAGTACTAAACACAGTACATAAATACATACAGTACTAAACACAGTAAATACATACAGTACTAAACACAGTACATAAATACATACAGTACTAAACACAGTAAATACATACAGCACTAAACCCAGTAAATACATACAGTACTAAACACAGTAACTACATACAGTACTAAACACAGTACATAAATACATACAGTACTAAACACAGTACATAAATACATACAGTACTAAACACAGTAAATACATACAGTACTAAACCCAGTAACTACATACAGTACTAAACACTGTAAATACATACAGTACTAAAAACAGCAAATACATACAGTACTAAACCCAGTGACTACATACAGTACTAAACCCAGTAACTACATACAGTACTAAACACAGTACATAAATACATACAGTACTAAACACAGTACATAAATACATACAGTACTAAACACAGTAAATACATACTAATAACATACATACAGTACTAAACACAGTAAATACATACAGTACTAAACACAGTAAATACATACAGTACTAAACACAGTACATAAATACAGTACTAAACACAGTAAATAAATACAGTACTAAACACAGTAAATACATACAGCACTAAACACAGTAAATACATACAGTACTAAACACAGTACATAAATACATACAGTACTAAACACAGTAACTACATACAGCACTAAACACAGTACATAAATACATACAGTACTAAACCCAGTAAATACATACAGCACTAAACACAGTACATAAATACATACAGTACTAAACACAGTAAATACATACAGTACTAAACACAGTACATAAATACAGTACTAAACCCAGTTAATACATACAGTACTAAACACAGTAAATACATACAGTACTAAACACAGTAAATACATACAGTACTAAATACAGTACATAAATACAGTACTAAACCCAGTAAATACATACAGTACTAAACCCAGTAAATACATACAGTACTAAACCCAGTAAATACATACAGTACTAAACACAGTAAATAAATACAGTACTAAACACAGTAAATACATACAGTACTAAACACAGTAAATACATACAGTACTAAACACAGTAAATAAATACAGTACTAAACACAGTACATAAATACAGTACTAAACACAGTAGATAAATACAATACTAAACACAGTACATAAATACAGTACTAAACACAGTAGATAAATACAGCACTAAACACAGTACATAAATACAGCATTAAACACCAGAATAGCACAGTTTATATAGCAGTAATATAAAGTTATGAATAGAAGCTATGATATATCCAGATATACCCCTTCCCATATATGCAGTTTGGGGCATCTGAGGTGGATAGGTTTTGTGAAACTTGGTCAATTAAACCCATTTTGTTCAAAAGACCCCAGGGGGTGAGAATACATACAAACATACATACATACATACATACATACATATGGATATTTATATGTGTATTGGGTGGTTGTTCCTTTGGGAAATTTCTGTTGTCCTTATGCGTACAGTTTTTCTCATTCATTTTTTGACTGTGTTTTTTTTTTTTGTACACCCCTTTAGCTAGCATATAGCATACCTAGAGATATCCTAACACAAGCTGTGAAGACCAATATACACTAAAACAGTTCTCTGTTAAATGAGACCTGGGATCACAACATGACAGTGAAACAGGCCCATGTGAAAGCAGAGCTGCTCTGCATATCTGGAAAACTTTTACAGCAAAATGACGTTTTTCCAGTTCCCATGATAACTACGTCTCGAATATTGTTCATAATGAGACTCATCCATCAGTTCTACGCTTAATTGTTGATTGTTTCCTGTTCTCTAGTATCATATTAATTCTCTCCATGCATGTCCCTCTAGGTACACCTCGAAACTTTATGACAAATGGACAGACTCAGTGGGGGAGAAGTCTCAGTACAATCTCAATCAGCCGCTCATATCCAGAGACCCGACCACCAGACTCATTACTGTCAACTTCAACCCACAGGTAGGACTGGGAGCATTCTAGCAGGAGCTGTGTGTGCACATGGTAGCAGGAAAGCTTCCTGTCATTACATCAGTGAGCAAAATGATTCATATTCAGTGTTATTGCTGTATCGTTAACCTTGTTCTACAGGCCTCCTAGTGGCAATAAAATCAAAGTTTTCCCTCATAACTTTATTATCTGCTATATAGGACAATGGTGGCCCTCTGTATGTGGTTCTCTGTTGAGCTGCTAGTGAACAATGGGAGGGGTGAAAGAGGAAAGGTTCAACCCCACTGCTGCTACAAAAAATCACATCCCGAGACAAAATCGGCAGTGCTGAGTTACCCCATATCAAAAATCTGTGTACAGCTGCCAAAACTGAAAACAACATTTATGTATATCACAGATATTATATGTATAGATTAAATTATTCCATACAACTGTATTGAAAGTAAAAACATATTGCACAGTTCAAATGAGGGACCAATAATACAGGCATCAATGTAAATTAAAGTAATGTGATTTAATCCAGAGCAATTCTCAAGCATTGGTCCATGTGATCATGTAAGGCTCACCAGGTGAGCTCTGTTCATGCAGAAAACTATAAATCACCAGAAAAGGAGATGGACAGAGCCAATATTATAAAACCTGCAAATAAACATGCAGCGCTAATAGGCTATTTCACAGGTTCATGAATGCTGACAATCGTACCCAATATCTGAATTACTGACAACAGTATTGAAACAGGACTGAACCTGGAAGGTTATCTTTGGGTTCTAAACAGTGGTGTATCATTACAGCTGCTAGGCTAACATGCCATGGTATTTTAGGCTTGCTAATGGACTACTCTGTGACTCTGTGACCACAGCAGGTAAAGCCCTACACCTCCTCTAGCTAATTTCCAACCGCACTCAACCCCAACACACCACACTCCGTTCTCATATGAACTACTCCTGCCATGTCTCTTTTCCCACAGCTCAGCTTTGTTGTTTTTTCCTGTTTTTCCCCCCTGGTCTTTTGCCGACATGGAACTCAGTGTTCACATTTCAGGCAAGGAACTATCATTTCTCTCCCACCATTCTTTGCTCCACTTTGGTTCCAGACTCTGCGCTCCCCAGGGTGTCCCCAGGGTGCCTCCAGTGTCTCCTAAAATGGGAGGCATTCATTCCTTCACAAAACTAATTCCCTGATCTCCGTACCCATCCAACAGTCTTCCAGAGCTGTTGCTTCTCCCTTAAAGCTTGCAACCTCACAAGCCTCATTTACCTCACCACCATCCCACCCTCTTACTCTGCGTATCCCATTAACTCCAGTCCCCCGAGTCCAGCTGCTTACACCACCAAGTGGAGTACATCTCTAACTTTACTTTTACTTTGTACTGCTGTCAACTTTCGACCAATCCTCTCATCCCTCCAAGGAAAAACAGTAGAGGTTCTGATCCCTGAACTCAAAGCAATTTTGATTTAAGAAACAATACAGTATGTCAAAATGTCTGACCTGTTCTTGCTCTGCCTGCAAATCTTTTATAGCAACTGTTGCTATATTCGACAAGATGGAACTTTGGCAAATATCCTATCCTAACACTGTGACCTTTCACATGCATGCACAAGAAATATTGTTTGAAGTTATTTTTTTCAGTTTCTCATGCAGTGGAACTTTTTTTTTTTTCTTTTTTTTTTTACAGTATCCCAGAAAGCATTTGAAAATATCCGAAGTATTCGCTTTGGCCCCAAATGAGTTTGAAAATTTTTTATGCTTATCTTATAGTCAAATGCACTTGAATTGCCACCTTCAGATTGAAGCTTTCATGTATGTGGAAAAAGCTAAAAGTCTTCTATCTGTCTGTGATGTTCATTCAGTTTCTTCTTGTAATGAAGATTCTGAATTTCTTTTGGTTATAGTTGGTGTCGGTGCTGCGAGAGGTGAAGTACCTCGAGGCCAGACAAGCTGAGGACATTCCAGATCTAGCTGCTGATATTTACTCCAACAAGGAGCTGATGTGGCAGTACGTAGCCAACCTGGAGCTTACGACTGGCTGGTACAACAAGATAATTGGGACAGTGCTGGAGGTGGAGTTTCCTCTGATCCAGAACCAACTAAGGAATATTGACCTCCGGCTCAAAGAAGCTGAGGACAGTATCAACTGGACAAATAAAGGTACGCCGCCTCCAACAACATGCTTACCGTTAATTACATTTTGTAGTTGTCAAATCCAAATAACAAAAATAGTTACATTAATGGTGGTTGGTGTAGCTCAGCAGATAACACCACTACCTGCCTGGGAACCACCACCACATGTGGGAGACTAGATTTCGGATCCCATAGTCTGGGTGACTATGCTGTGCTACACCAATAGGAGTTCTTGTGCAAGACTCGTAACACTACATTGACCTAGCTGTAATATGATTAACCTTGTAAGTCGCTCTGGATAAGAGCGTCAGCTAAAAGATAATTTCCAGAAAAACAACAAGTATTCAAACGTTTTGTTGCCTTTGAAGCTAGCATTAGCGCCGCTGTGAGGAGTGAGTTAGCAGCTAGTCAGCAGTGGAGCGTTTTTTAAATTTTTTTAAATCATATTTTTAAATAAAATATAATTTAATTATACATTTAATTATTTTTAATTATTTTAATTAATTTATTAATTTATTTATTTCTGTTTTTCTTCTTTCATATGATAATGAGGAGGCATGTTTTTCATGTTCAGCCTTAGCAATCAAGTGCAGAACGACAGGAGTTGATTTCGAGCAGAGCTATGTAGATTGGCTATGCGTTCGGGTGAAAGACTCCGAGAGGACAAATCTCGGGGCGCAGGTCGGTGTCGGATCTGCTCAGAGAGGCAGCTTCCAGGTGTTGCATGATCTGAATTTAGCAGGGAAAGACGATGAACTACCTCCTCCAAATTTAGAAACACTATGGGGTCGATCTCTGTATCAGAAGATGTAGCATAATGGAACAAACTGTCAGCCACAGCCTCCACCCGAAAGTAAATCATCTGCGCTTGCATTTTCAGCAGGGTCAGCTAAGAGTCTCAGATCTCTTGTTACCTGTTGCCTGTAAGCAGACATTAGTGCACCGTGGTGTTCATAGTTACTGCTGACGGAGCAAAACAATCGATCTACGGAATCTAATGTCTATCAACCAATAGGAATGTTAAGACACACTGACGTCATGGATTGACAGCCCCTTTATTACCATAAGGGCAAGGAAAAACAAAAATAAGTAAATAAATGAATTTATTAATAAATAATTAGGTAAATAAATTAATTTAAAATAAAAATGTTCATTAAGTAACACAAATAACAAAATAAATACACATTACACATTTATTTAAGTTTTTTTATTTATTGATATACTTATTTCTATGCTTATTTATTTATTTTTAGATTTACCATCATTATTTCTTTACCATTTTAATTTAAGTATTAGTGTTTTATTTATTTATTTATTTATTTTTTATTTTGGCAGATTCGGTCCTCCATACAAAATGACCAGTGAACCCAAATACTGTCTGGAGATGTTTATAATAAATGCAGTAATGTTAATATGGTAAATGTTGGTTAAAAATGGTCAATTTAACCATTAACAGTTTCCCTGCATGCACCACACCACCATAAATGAAATACTTAAACTCAAAACTATGCCAAAAATGATCTCAGGCATCAGGCAACATATTCATAACTATTTTCTGTGAACTTACATGAAGTAGTTTGAGGAAGTATTGCATGCTTTGGACATCTGCTTCCTATTACCACGGTGAGCAATCCTGCTTTGATATTTTTTCTAGAATGGCATATTTCACATCAAACCACTCACCCGTTTAATTATGCAGAAATGTTCTGAATGAATTATGCTGTTCCTCTTTAAGATCAAAAAGCACGTTGACTCAACACCTTTGTTCCCGAAAGTGCTACATGACTCGAAGTTTACTTGCAGAGGCTGATGTGCCGTCGCATTGTCCTAAGTTGCACCCATTACTCAAATAATGTCATGTCACTTCTAGGAATTTGGGATTACATTCAAGATGTGCGCGAAGCAGTACATGACCTTGAAAAGCGACTGCAGAGGACCAAAGACAATGTGGAGGAGATCCAGAGCATCATGAAGACATGGGCTAATCCCATCTATGAGAGGAAGGAGGGGAAAAAAGAGACGCTCCTCAGTCTGGAGGATAAAACGGAACGCTTAGAGAGAACCTACGGCCAGATTCGTACCTCCGGGGCCAAGATTCATTTGTTACTGAAGGTCTGTGATGGAAATAAGCCTTTTGGGAAGCCTTGGCAGTGACGAATGGCCAGATGGCGAGTGTCTAAAACTTTGTATTGTCAATGTGGTTTTTCCTTAATTTCGTTTCAGGATAACTTGTCCCTTTTCAAAGTTGACCCCTCATCAGCCGAATGGAGGTCGTATGTGGATTACGTTGATGAAATGGTCATAGATGGCTTCTTTAATAGTATTGAGAGTTCCCTGAAATTCTTCTTGGACAATACAGGTATGATTTATGTTTCATGCTGCAGCTACAGTTAGAGAATTCCAAAAAAGTACTCCTGCTAATGTTTTTAAAACCTTCCTATGACCTGATCCAGACCAGAAGCCTGGACTGGCTCCCCTGTTTGAGGCTCAGTTAGACCTCCAGGTTCCTGAAATGATTTTTCATCCCTCTCTGGAGTTTGGGGCTTCTGATGGCTTCTATGACTTAGTGGAGGGTCTCATGAACGACATCTACAGGATCTCTTCTCTGGTACCACGGCTGGCTGAGCATAGCAGCTTTCCCCACTACCAGGTATCATCTTAGACCTGTTCATTTCCCAGTATCCCGAGCAAAACCGATTCAGGTCAACTTCTTCTCTCCTGCTCCAAATGTTGTGGTTCGCATAATAACTGCTTTCTCGTCCAGCTTCCTGACCAGTCTGGTGATGCTTCTCTCTGTGATGTGGGGGGATTTGAGTGATCAGCATTAAATGATGTGTGTCCACAGGCTGATATGGAGGACATGGCAGACCTAGCAGACATGCGTCAGCTTGTAATGGAGCGTGTGCAGAGGGTCATGGCACAGTGCTGCGAGCACCGTAACACGTTTGAACGCTACGCTTACCTCTACGTCGACGACAGGAAGGAGTTTATGAGGCAGTTCCTGCTGTACGGGCACGTTCTCACGAGTGAGGAGATCGAGGCTCATGCTGAAGACGGGGTCCCGGAGAACCCTCCCACCCTGGAGATGTTCCGCGAGCATGTGGACGCCTACGAGAGCGTGTATGAAGAGGTGCAGAAGCTAGAACCCATCCATGTGTTCGAGGGCTGGATGAGGGTGGACGCACGGGCCTTTAAAAGTGCTCTGCTCAACATCATCAAAAAGTGGAGCCTCATGTTCAAGCAGCATCTTATCGACCACGTAACGCACAGGTAACACAAAAGCTCAAGCTGCTGTAAAATGGCCATAAGCTTCTCAGCACTGCAAGGAGAGGATACCCCTCCAATAGTAACCATATCAAATGTACTGTATTGGTTTGATATGGGATGAATGATATGTAGACAGCGTTTGCTTGTCATCACACTCATCACTGCTGCCTTATTGTTGAGAAAAGATTGGTCAATATGGACGTAGCCATTACTCATTTTTGCGATCACAGCCACGTTTGACAGTGCAGTTTAAGGTACAGCTGACAGAACATCGCTAACGTCTTCAGAGATGAACTAATTATAGGATCCGCTCTTAGCTCTGGTGATGTGTAGGCTGATGCAGTATTGGTAAGGTAATTGTAGATGTCTAGATATGCTATAGCGGGCAATAACTCATAATCGAGACTCTTATCGATTAGGTACAGCTCGACACCTCTGATTAAACAGGCTTTTCCTTGATAACTGACACTGACTGCTTGTAGACATTATTCAAGGTTGGTGGAAGAAACATCAATAACCTTTGATATGAAGATGACACGACAGTTATGGCAGAAAAACAGGAAGACCTGAAGGCTTTTATTAGAAACCGAGTAAAAAAATTGGGCTTCAGCTCAATGAAAACACAGATTTAGGCAGTTTAGGAGTTTGCCTTGTTAACTTTATAATTTTTTAATAAAATAATTTATAATTATTCATAATAATTATATTATATTATATTATATTATATTATATTATATTATATTATATTATATTATATTATATTATATTATATATTATATTATATTATATTATATCAAGGAACCTTGAGAGAAACCAGGACTCGAAAGGGGAACCCATCCTTTTCTGGTTGATACTGCATAGCAAAACAATAACACATCAAAAGCAATATGATTAAAGAATTAAAATTAAATCATCCACGTTTACCAAGGGTAACTGACGACTATCGTTAGAGGGAGGCATATCAGGATTACAAATGAGAAAAGACCTTTGACCTGTAGGAATGTTATTGTGTTATTGTGTGTTATCGTGTCACAGTTACAGCCGTTTTTTACTGACTACTGTTAGATGCTATAGCTTGGAAAAGAAAAAAGATGAAGGAGCTTGAAAGGATCTATAAATAGAATTTTAAATCACTATGAAGGTCTGACTTGTCCAGGCTGTGCTCTTTTCTATGGTTCTATATAGACATAAAAGTTGGACAATGAGAAAGTGAGACAGAGTAATATTGATGCCTTTGAGCTTTGAACTTTTGCCATCCTAAGGAACTCTCAACAGACCAACTCTCAGGCAAACTGAGCCTCATTTCTACCTGAATCCCAGGAAACCTGTTAAAACACACTTAATGAAACAGATTGTAACAGTATGCCATCAAAAAACCTGAAGTCTCAAACAGTAGAAACACTATCCATGTGGCCACCAGGAGTCAGGACTGAATTGACAGCACTTAATAGCAACACGGTGTTGGATAAACTTGCGGAGTCCAGCTTAAATGAGTGCTGCCTTTAAAGCAGGGGAGACACAGAGGAACTAAAGCATCTACTTTATTCACTTTCCAGTTCTTACTGCTTAAGTATTCACTTGCATTACCAGAGGTTTTCTGAAAATGATTTATTAGATTATGTGATTCATTAAAACACCTATGGAGCATCTGTGATTGGCCAGGATGCTTACAGCATGCAATAAAACATACAGTGATTTGTAAGAGGGCTCATTTGCATACTGAATGATTGATTGTACTTATATTGAGTAAGGAA